>JBBPBS010000767.1:899484-957102 GCA_037974835.1 Cicer judaicum | reverse complement strand
AAGATTAAGTTTAGGGAGGACGAAAATGACCTAAATGGTCATCCAATGACACAAAAATAGCTATTGGATGCACAAGATTGGTTAGAAACCCTAATTGGACAAGATTAAGTGTAGGGAGGACGAAAATGACGTAAATGTTCATGCAATGACACAAAACACCTATTGGATGAAGAAGATTGGTTAAAAACCCTAATTGGTCAAGATTAAGTTTAGGGAGGACGAAAATGATCTAAATGTTCATCCAATGACACAAAAGACCTATTGGATGCACAAGATTGGTTAAAAACCCTAATTGGACAAGATTAAGTTTAGGGATGACGAAAATGAACTAAATCTTCATCCAATGACACAAAAAACCTATTGGATGCACAAGATTGGTTAAAAACCCTAATTGCACAACAATAAGCCTAGGGAGGACGAAAATGACCTAATTGTTCATCCAATGACACAAAACACCTATTGGATGCACAAGATTGGTTAGAAACCCTAATTGGACAAGAATTAGCCTAGGGAGGACGAAAATGACCTAATTGTTCATCCAATGACACAAAAACACCTATTGGATGCACAAGATTGGTTAGAAACCCTAATTGGACAAGATTAAGTTTAAGGAGGACGCAAATGACGTAAATGTTCATGAAATGACATAAAACACCTATTGGATGCAGAAGATTGGTTAAAAACCCTAATTGGACAAGATTAAGTTTAGGGAGGACGAAAATGACCTAAATCTTCATCCAATGACACAAAAAACCTATTGGATGCACAAGATTGGTTAAAAACCCTAATTACACAAGAATAAGCCTAGCGAGGACGAAAATGACCTAACTGTTCATCCAATGAGACAAAACACCTATTGGATGCACAAGATTGGTTAGAAACCCTAATTGGACAAGAATTAGCCTAGGGAGGACGAAAATGACCTAATTGTTCATCCAATGACACAAAAACACCTATTGGATGCACAAGATTGGTTAGAAACCCTAATTGAACAAGAATTAGCCTAGGGAGGACGAAAATGACCTAATTGTTCATCCAATGACATAAAACACCAATTGGATGCACAAGATTGGTTAAAAACCTTAATTGGACAAGAATTTGCCTTGGGAGGACGAAAATGACCTAATTGTTCATCCAATGACACAAAAACACCTATTGGATGCACAAAATTGGTTAGAAACCCTAAATGGACAAGATTAAGTTTAGGTAGGACGAAAATGACCTAAATGTTCATCCAATGACACAAAACACCTATTGGATGCACAAGATTGGTTAGAAACCCTAATTGGACAAGATTAAGTTTAGGGAGGACGAAAATGACATAAATGTTCATGCAATGACACAAAACACCTATTCGATACAGAAGATTGGTTAAACACCCTAATTGGACAAGAATTAGCCTAGGGAGGACGAAAATGACCTAATTGTTCATCCAATGACACAAAAACACCTATTGGATGCACAAGATTGGTTAGAAACCCTAATTGGACAAGATTAAGTTTAGGGAGGACGAAAATGATCTAATTGTTCATCCAATGACACAAAAACACCTATTGGATGCACAAGATTGGTAAGAAACCCTAATTGGACAAGATTAAGTTTAGGGAGGACGAAAATGACCTAAATGATCATCCAATGACACAAAACACCTATTGGATGCACAAAATTGGTTAAAAACCCTAATTGGACAAGAATTAGCCTTGGGAGGACGAAAATGACCTAATTGTTCGTCCAATGACACAAAAACACCTATTGGATGCACAAGATTGGTTAGTAACCCTAATTGGACAAGAATAAGCCTAGGGAGGATGAAAATGACCTACTTGTTCATCCAATGACACAAAACACCAATTGGATGCACAAGATTGGTTAAAAACCCAAATTGGACAAGAATTAGCCTAGGGAGGACCAAAATGACCTAATTGTTCATCCAATGACACAAAAACACCTATTGGATGCACAAGATTGGTTAGAAACCCTAATTGGACAAGATTAAGATTAGGGAGGACGAAAATGACGTCAATGTTCATCCAATGACACAAAAACACCTATTGGATGCACAAGATTGGTTAAAAACCCTAATTGGACAAGATTAAGTGTAGGGAGGACGAAAATGACCTAAATGTTGATCCAAGGACACAAAACTCCTATTAGATGCACAAGATTGGTTAGAAACCCTAATTGGGCAATATTAAGTTTTGGGATGACGAAAATGACCTAAATGTTCATCCAATGACACAAAAACACCTATTGGATGCACAAGATTGGTTAGAAACCCTAATTGGACAAGATTAAGTTTAGGGAGGATGAAAATGACCTAAATGTTCATGCAATGACACAAAAACACCTATTGGATGCACAAGATTGGTTTGAAACCCTAATTGGAAAAGATTAAGTTTAGGGAGGACGAAAATGACCTAAATGGTCATCCAATGACACAAAAATAGCTATTGGATGCACAAGATTGGTTAGAAACCCTAATTGGACAAGATTAAGTGTAGGGAGGACGAAAATGACGTAAATGTTCATGCAATGACACAAAACACCTATTGGATGCAGAAGATTGGTTAAAAACCCTAATTGGTCAAGATTAAGTTTAGGGAGGACGAAAATGATCTAAATGTTCATCCAATGACACAAAAGACCTATTGGATGCACAAGATTGGTTAAAAACCCTAATTGGACAAGATTAAGTTTAGGGATGACGAAAATGAACTAAATCTTCATCCAATGACACAAAAAACCTATTGGATGCACAAGATTGGTTAAAAACCCTAATTGCACAACAATAAGCCTAGGGAGGACGAAAATGACCTAATTGTTCATCCAATGACACAAAACACCTATTGGATGCACAAGATTGGTTAGAAACCCTAATTGGACAAGAATTAGCCTAGGGAGGACGAAAATGACCTAATTGTTCATCCAATGACACAAAAACACCATTTGGATGCACAAGATTGGTTAGAAACCCTAATTGGACAAGAATTAGCCTAGGGAGGACGAAAATGACCTAATTGTTCATCCAATGACACAAAAACACCTATTGGATGCACAAGATTGGTTAGAAACCCTAATTGGACAAGAATTAGCCTAGGGAGGACGAAAATGACCTAATTGTTCATCCAATGACACAAAAACAGCTATTGGATGCACAAGATTGGTTAGAAACCCTAATTGGACAAGATTAAGTTTAGGGAGGATGAAAATGACATAAATGTTCATTCAATGACACAAAAACAACTATTGGATGCACTAGATTGGTTAGAAACATTAATTGGACAAGATTAAGTGTAGGGAGCACGAAAATGACCTAAATGTTCATCCAATGACACAAACACCTATTGGATGCACAAGATTGGTTAAAAACCCTAATTGGACAAGAATTAGCGTAGGGAGGACGAAAATGATCTAATTATTCATCCCATGACACAAAAACACCTATTGGATGCACAAGATTGGTCAGAAACCCTAATTGGACAAGATTATGTTTAGGGAGAACGAAAATGACCTTAATTTTCATCTAATGACACAAAAACAGCTATTGGATGCACAAGAATGGTTAAAAACCCTAGTTGGGCAAGATTAAGTGTAGGGAGGACAAAAATGACCTAAATGTTTATCCAATGACACAAAACACCTATTGGATGCACAAGATTGGTTAAAAACCCTAATTGGACAAGAATTAGCCTAGGTAAGACGAAAATGACCTAATTGTTCATCCAATGACACAAAACAGCTATTGGATGCACAAGATTGGTTAGAAACCCTAATTGCACAAGAAGTAGCCTAGGGAGGACGAAAATGACCTAATTGTTCATCCAATGACACAAAAACAGCTATTGGATGCACAAGATTGGTTAGAAACCCTAATTGGACAAGATTAAGTTTAGGGTGAACGGAAATGACCTAAATGTTCATCCAATGACACTAAAACACCTATTGGATGCACAAGATTGGTTAGAAACCCTAATTGGACAAGAATTAGCCTAGGGAGGACGAAAATGACCTAATTGTTCATCCAATGACACAAAAACACCTATTGGATGCACAAGATTGGTAAGAAACCCTAATTGGACAAGATTAAGTTTAGGGAGGATGAAAATGACGTAAATGTTCATGCAATGACACAAAACACATATTGGATGCAGAAGATTGGTTAAAAACCCTAATTGGACAAGAATTAGCCTAGGGAGGACGAAAATGACCTAATTGTTCATCGAATGACACAAAAACACCTATTGGATGCACAAGATTGGTTAGAAACCCTAATTGGACAAGAATTAGCCTAGGGAGGACGAAAATGACCTAATTGTTCATCCAATGACACAAAAACAACTATTGGATGCACAAGATTGGTTAGAAACCCTAATTGGACAAGATTAAGTTTAGGGAGGACGAAAATGACGTAAATGTTCATGCAATGACACAAAACACCTATTGGATGCAGAAGATTGGTTAAAAACCCTAATTGGACAAGATTAAGTTTAGGGAGGACGAAAATGATCTAAATGTTCATCCAATGACACAAAAGACCTATTGGATGCACAAGATTGGTTAAAAACCCTAATTGGACAAGATTAAGTTTAGGGAGGACGAAAATGAACTAAATCTTCATCCAATGACACAAAAAACCTATTGGATGCACAAGATTGGTTAAAAACCCGAATTGCACAACAATAAGCCTAGGGAGGACGAAAATGACCTAATTGTTCATCCAATGACACAAAACACCTATTGGATGCACAAGATTGGTTAGAAACCGTAATTGGACAAGAATTAGCCTAGGGAGGACGAAAATGACCTAATTGTTCATCCAATGACACAAAAACAGCTATTGGATGCACAAGATTGGTTAGAAACCCTAATTGGATAAGATTTAGTTTAGGGAGGACGAAAATGACATAAATGTTCATTCAATGACACAAACACCTATTGGATGCACAAGATTGGTTAAAAACAATAAATTGGACAAGAATTAGCCTAGGGAGGACGAAAATGATCTAATTGTTCATCCCATGACACAAAAACACCTATTGGATGCACAAGATTGGTTAGAAACCCTAATTGGACAAGATTAAGTTTAGGGAGGATGAAAATGACCTAAATGTTCATCCAATGACACAAAACACCTATTGGATGCACAAGATTGGTTAAAAATATTCTTCCAATAACACAAAAACAACTATTGGATGCACAAGATTGGTTAGAAACCCTAATTGGACAAGAATAAGCCTAGGGAGGACGAAAATGACCTAATTGTTCATCCAATGACACAAAACACCTATTGGATGCACAAGATTGGTTAGAAACCCTAATTGAACAAGAATTAGCCTAGGGAGGACGAAAATGACCTAATTGTTCATCCAATGACACAAAAACACCTATTGGATGCACAAGATTGGTTAGAAACCCTAATTGGACAAGAATTAGCCTAGGGAGGACGAAAAGGACCTAAATGTTCATCCAATGACACAAAACACCTATTGGATGCACAAGATTGGTTAAAAACCCTAATTGGACAAGAATTAGTCTACGGAAGATGAAAATGACCTAATTGTTCATCCAATGACATAAAAACACCTATTGGATGCACAAGATTGGTTAGAAACCCTAATTGGACTAGAATAAGCCTAGGGAGGACGAAAATGACCCAATTGTTCATCCAATGACACAAAACACCAATTGGATGCACAAGATTGGTTAAAAACCCTAATTGGACAAGAATTAGCCTAGGGAGGACGAAAATGACCTAATTGTTCATCCAATGACACAAAAACACCTATTGGATGCACAAGATTGTTTAGAAACCCTAATTGGACAAGATTAAGTTTAGGGAGGACGAAAATGATCTAATTGTTCATCCAATGACACAAAAACACCTATTGGATGCACAAGATTGGTAAGAAACCCTAATTGGACAGGATTAAGTTTAGGGAGGACGAAAATGATCTAATTGTTCATCCAATGACACAAAAACACCTATTGGATGCACAAGATTGGTAAGAAACCCTAATTGGACAAGATTAAGTTTAGGGAGGACGAAAATGACCTAAATGATCATCCAATGACACAAAACACCTATTGGATGCACAAGATTGGTTAAAAACCCTAATTGGACAAGAATTAGCCTAGGGAGGACGAAAATGACCTAATTGTTCATCCAATGACACAAAAACACCTGTCGGATGCACAAGATTGGTCAGAGACCCTAATTGAACAAGATTAAGTGTAGGGAGGACGAAAATGACCTAAATGTTCATCCAATGACACAAAACACCTATTGGATGCACAAGATTGGTTAAAAACCCTAATTGGATAAGAATTAGCCTAAGGAGGACGAAAATGACCTAAATGTTCATCCAATGACACAAAACACCTATTGGATGCACAAGATTGGTTAAAAACCCGAATTGGACAAGAATTATCATAGGGAAGACGAAAATGACCTAATTGTTCATCCAATGACACAAAAACACCAATTGGATGCACAAGATTGGTTAGAAACCCTAATTGGAAAAGATAAAGTGTAGGGAGGACGAAAATGACCTAAAATGTTCATCCAATGACACAAAACACCTATTGGATGCACAAGATTGGTTAAAAACCCTAATTGGACAAGAATAAGTTTAGGGAGGACGAAAATGACCTAAATGTTCATCCAATGACACAAAACACCTATTGGATGCACAAGATTGGTTAAAAACCCTAATTGGACAAGAATTAGCCTAGGGAGGACGAAAATGACCTAAATATTCTTCCAATGACACAAAAACACCTATTGGATGCACAAGATTGGTTAGAAGCACTAATTGGACAAGAATAAGCCTAGGAAGGACGAAAATGACCTAATTGTTCATGCAATGAGACAAAACACCTATTGGATGCACAAGATTGGTTAGAAACCCTAATAGGACAACATTAAGTTTAGGGAGGACGAAAAAGACCTAAATGATCATCCAATGACACAAAACACCTATTGGATGCACAAGATTGGTTTAAAACCCTAATTGGACAAGAATAAGACTAGGGAGGACTAAAATGACCTACTTGTTCATTCAATGACACAAAACACCTATTGGATGCACAAGATTGGTTAGAAACCCTAATTGGACAAGAATTAGCCTAGGGAGGACGAAAATGACCTAATTGTTCATCCAATGACACAAAAACACCTATTGGATGCACAAGATTAGTTAGAAACCCTAATTGGACAAGATTAAGTTTAGGGAGGACAGAAATGACATAAATGTTCATGCAATGACACAAAACACCTATTGGATGCACAAGATTGGTTAGAAACCCTAATTGGACAAGAATTAGCCTAGGGAGGACGAAAATGACCTAATTGTTCATCCAATGACACAAAAACACCTATTGGATGCACAAGATTGGTTAGAAACCCTAATTGGACAAGATTAAGTTTAGGGAGGACGAAAATGACGTAAATGTTCATGCAATGACACAAAACACCTATTGGATGCAGAAGATTGGTTAAAAACCCTAATAGGACAAGATTAAGTTTAGGGATGACGAAAATGACCTAAATGTTCATCCAATGACACAAAAACACCTATTGGATGCACAAGATTGGTTAAAAACCCTAATTGCACAAGAATAAGCCTAGGGAGGACGAAAATGACCTAATTTTTCATCCAATGACACAAAACACCTATTGGATGCACAAGATTGGTTAGAAACGCTAATTGGACAAGAATTACCCTAGGGAGGACGAAAATGACCTAATTGTTCATCCAATGACACAAAAACAGCTATTGGATGCACAAGATTGGTTAGAAACCCTAATTGGACAAGATTAAGTTTAGGGAGGACGAAAATGATCTAAATGTTCATCCAATGACACAAAAGACCTATTGGATGCACAAGATTGGTTAAAAACCTTAATTGGACAAGATTAAGTTTAGGGAGGACGAAAATGATCTAAATCTTCATCCAATGACACAAAAAACCTATTGGATGCACGAGATTGGTTAAAAACCCTAATTGCACAAGAATAAGCCTAGGGAGGACGAAAATGACCTAATTGTTCATCCAATGACACAAAACACCTATTGGATGCACAAGATTGGTTAGAAACCCTAATTGGACAAGAATTAGCCTAGGGAGGACGAAAATGACCTAATTGTTCATCCAATGACACAAAAACACCATTTGGATGCACAAGATTGGTTAGAAACCCTAATTGGACAAGAATTAGCCTAGGGAGGACGAAAATGACCTAATTGTTCATCCAATGACACAAAAACAGCTATTGGATGCACAAGATTGGTTAGAAACCCTAATTGGATAAGATTTAGTTTAGGGAGGACGAAAATGACATAAATGTTCATTCAATGACACAAAAACAACTATTGGATGCACTAGATTGGTTAGAAACACTAATTGGACAAGATTAAGTGTAGGGAGGACGAAAATGACCTAAATGTTCATCCAATGACACAAACACCTATTGGATGCACAAGATTGGTTAAAAACCCTAATTGGACAAGAATTAGCCTAGGGAGGACGAAAATGATCTAATTGTTCATCCCATGACACAAAAACACCTATTGGATGCACAAGATTGGTTAGAAACCCTAATTGGACAAGATTAAGTTTAGGGAGGATGAAAATGACCTAAATGTTCATCCAATGACACAAAACACCTATTGGATGCACAAGATTTGTTAAAAATATTCTTCCAATAACACAAAAACAACTATTGGATGCACAAGATTGGTTAGAAACCCTAATTGGACAAGAATAAGCCTAGGGAGGACGAAAATGACCTAATTGTTCATCCAATGACACAAAACACCTATTGGATGCACAAGATTGGTTAGAAACCCGAATTGGACAAGAATTAGCCAAGGGAGGACGAAAATGACCTAATTGTTCATCCAATGACACAAAAACACCAATTGGATGCACAAGATTGGTTAGAAACCCTAATTGGACAAGATTAAGTTTAGGGAGGACGAAAATGACGTAAATGTTCATCCAATGACACAAAAACACCTATTGGATGCACAAGATTGGTTAAAAACCCTAATTGGACAAGATTAAGTGTAGGCAGGACGAAAATGACCTAAATGTTCATCCAATGAGTCAAAACTCCTATTAGATGCACAAGATTGGTTAGAAACCCTAATTGGACAAGATTAAGTTTAGGGATGACGAAAATGACCGAAATGTTCATCCAATGACACAAAAACACCTATTGGATGCACAAGATTGGTTAGAAACCCTAATTGGACAAGATTAAGTTTAGGGAGGATGAAAATGACCTAAATGTTCATGCAATGACACAAAAACACCTATTGGATGCACAAGATTGGTTTGAAACCCTAATTGGACAAGATTAAGTTTAGGGAGGAAGAAAATGACGTAAATGTTCATGCAATAACACAAAACACCTATTGAATGCAAAAGATTGGTTTAAAACCCTAATTGGACAAGATTAAGTTTAGGGAGGACGAAAATGATCTAAATGTTCATCCAATGACACAAAAGACCTATTGGATGCACAAGATTGGTTAAAAACCTTAATTGGACAAGATTAAGTTTAGGGAGGACGAAAATGATCTAAATCTTCATCCAATGACACAAAAAACCTATTGGATGCACGAGATTGGTTAAAAACCCTAATTGCACAAGAATAAGCCTAGGGAGGACGAAAATGACCTAATTGTTCATCCAATGACACAAAACACCTATTGGATGCACAAGATTGGTTAGAAACCCTAATTGGACAAGAATTAGCCTAGGGAGGACGAAAATGACCTAATTGTTCATCCAATGACACAAAAACACCTATTGGATGCACAAGATTGGTTAGAAACCCTAATTGGACAAGAATTAGCCTAGGGAGGACGAAAATGACCTAATTGTTCATCCAATGACACAAAAACAGCTATTGGATGCACAAGATTGGTGAGAAACCCTAATTGGACAAGATTAAGTTTAGGGAGGACGAAAATGACGTAAATGTTCATTCAATGACACAAAAACAACTATTGGATGCACTAGATTGGTTAGAAACATTAATTGGACAAGATTAAGTGTAGGGAGGACGAAAATGTCCTAAATGTTCATCCAATGACACAAACACCTATTGGATGCACAAGATTGGTTAAAAACCCTAATTGGACAAGAAATAGCGTAGGGAGGACGAAAATGATCTAATTGTTCATCCCATGACACAAAAACACCTATTGGATGCACAAGATTGGTCAGAAACCCTAATTGGACAAGATTATGTTTAGGGAGAACGAAAATGACCTTAATGTTCATCTAATGACACAAAAACACTTATGGGATGCACAAGATTTGTTAAAAACCCTAGTTGGGCAAGATTAAGTGTAGGGAGGACAAAAATGACCTAAATGTTTATCCAATGACACAAAACACCTATTGGATGCACAAGATTGGTTAAAAACCCTAATTGGACAAGAAGTAGCCTAGGGAGGACGAAAATGACCTAATTATTCATCCAATGACACAAAAATAGCTATTAGATGCACAAGATTGGTTAGAAACCCTAATTGGACAAGATTAAGTTTAGGGTAAATGGAAATGACCTATATGTTCATCCAATGACACAAAAACACCTATTGGATGCACAAGATTGGTTAGAAACCCTAATTGGACAAGAATTAGCCTAGGGAGGACGAAAATGACCTAATTGTTCATCCAATGACACAAAACACCAATTGGATGCACAAGATAGGTTAAAAACCCTAATTGGACAAGAATTAGCCTAGGGAGGACGAAAATGACCTAATTGTTCATCCAATGACACAAAAACACCTATTGGATGCACAAGATTGTTTAGAAACCCTAATTGGACAAGATTAAGTTTAGGGATGACGAAAATGATCTAATTGTTCATTCAATGACACAAAAACACCTATTGGATGCACAAGATTGGTAAGAAACCCTAATTGGACAAGATTAAGTTTAGGGAGGACGAAAATGACCTAAATTTTCATCCAATGACACAAAACACCGATTGGATGCAAAAGATTGGTTAAAAACCCTAATTGCACAAGAATTAGCCTTGGGAGGACGAAAATGACCTAATTGTTCATCCAATGACACAAAAACACCTATTAGATGCACAAGATTGGTTAATAACCCTAATTGGACAAGAATAAGCCTAGGGAGGATGAAAATGACCTACTTGTTCATCCAATGACACAAAAAACCAATTGGATGCACAAGATTGGTTAAAACCCCAAATTGGACAAGAATTAGCCTAGGGAGGACCAAAATGACCTAAATGTTCATCCAATGACACAAAAACACCTATTGGATGCACAAGATTGGTTAGAAACCCTAACTGGACAAGATTAAGTTTACGGAGCACGAAAATGACCTAAATGTTTATCCAATGACACAAAACACCTATTGGATGCACAAGATTGGTTAAAAACCCTAATTGGACAAGAATTAGCCTAGGTAAGACGAAAATGACCTAATTGTTCATCCAATGACACAAAACAGCTATTGGATGCACAAGATTGGTTAGAAACCCTAATTGCACAAGAAGTAGCCTAGGGAGGACGAAAATGACCTAATTGTTCATCCAATGACACAAAAACAGCTATTGGATGCACAAGATTGGTTAGAAACCCTAATTGGACAAGATTAAGTTTAGGGTGAACGGAAATGACCTAAATGTTCATCCAATGACACAAAAACACCTATTGGATGCACAAGATTGGTTAGAAACCCTAATTGGACAAGAATTAGCCTAGGGAGGACGAAAATGACCTAATTGTTCATCCAATGACACAAAAACACCTATTGGATGCACAAGATTGGTAAGAAACCCTAATTGGACAAGATTAAGTTTAGGGAGGATGAAAATGACGTAAATGTTCATGCAATGACACAAAACACCTATTGGATGCAGAAGATTGGTTAAAAACCCTAATTGGACAAGAATTAGCCTAGGGAGGACGAAAATGACCTAATTGTTCATCGAATGACACAAAAACACCTATTGGATGCACAAGATTGGTTAGAAACCCTAATTGGACAAGATTAAGTTTAGGGAGGACGAAAATGACCTAAATGTTCATCCAATGACACAAAAACACCTATTGGATGCACAAGATTGGTTAGAAACCCTAATTGGACAAGAATTAGCCTTGGGAGGACGAAAATGACCTAATTGTTCATCCAATGACACAAAAACACCTATTGGATGCACAAGATTGGTTAGAAACCCTAATTGGACAAGATTAAGTTTAGGGAGGACGAAAATGACCTAAATGTTCATCCAATGACACAAAAACACCTATTGGATGCACAAGATTGGCTAGACCCCCTAATTGGACAAGAATAAGCCTAGGGAGGACGAAAATGACCTAAATGTTCATCCAATGACACAAAAACACCTATTGGATGCACAAGATTGGTTAGAAACCTAATTGGACAAGATTAAGTTTTGGGGGGACGAAAATGACCTAAATGTTCATCCAATGACACAAAACACCTATTGGATGCACAAGATTGGATAAAAACCCTAATTGGACAAGAATTAGCCTTGGGAGGACGAAAATGACCTTATTGTTCATCCAATGACACAAAACACCAATTGGATGCACAAGATTGGTTAGAAACCGTAATTGGACAAGAATTAGCCTAGGGTGGACGAAAATGACCTAATTGTTCATCCAATGACACAAAAACACCTATTGGATGCACAAGATTGGTTAGAAACCCTAATTGGACAAGATTAAGTTTAGGGAGGACGAAAATGACGTAAATGTTCATCCAATGACACAAAACACCTATTAGATGCACAAGATTGGTTAGAAACCCTAATTGGACAAGAATTAGCCTAGGGAGGACGAAAATGACCTAATTGTTCATCCAATGACACAAAAACACCTATTGGATGCACAAGATTGGTTAGAAACCCTAATTGGACAAGAATTTGCCTAGTGAGGACGAAAAGGACCTAAATGTTCATCCAATGACACAAAACACCAATTGGATGCACAAGATTGGTTAAAAACCCTAATTGGACAAGATTAAGTGAAGAGAGGACGAAAATGACCTAAATATTCTTCCAATGACACAAAAACACCGATTGGATGCACAAGATTGGTTAGAAACCCTAATTGGATAAGATTAAGTTTAGGGAGGACGAAAATGACCTAATTGTTCATCCAATGACACAAAAACACCTATTGGATGCACAAGATTGGTTTGAAACCCTAATTGGACAAGATTAAGTTTAGGGAGGACGAAAATGACGTAAATGTTCATCCAATGACACAAAACACCTATTAGATGCACAAGATTGGTTAAAAACCCTAATTGGACAAGAATTAGCCTAGGGAGGACGAAAATGACCTAATTGTTCATCCAATGACACAAAACACCTATTGGATGCACAAGATTGGTTAAAAACCCTAATTAGACAAGAATTAGCCTAGGGAGGACGAAAATGACCTAATTGTTCATCCAATGACACAAAAACACCTATTGGATGCACAAGATTGGTTAGAAACCCTAATTGGACAAGCATAATCCTAGGGAGGACGAAAATGACCTAAATGTTCATCCAATGACACAAAAAAACCTATTGGATGCACATGATTGGTTAGAAACCCTAATTGGACAAGATTAAGTTTAGGGAGGACGAAAATGACCTAAATGTTCATCCAATGACACAAAAACACCTATTGGATGCACAAGATTGGTTAAAAACCCTAATTGGACAAGAATAAGCCAAGGGAGGACGAAAATGACCTAATTGTTCATCCAATGACACAAAACACCAATTGGATGCACAAGATTGGTTAAAAACCCTAATTGGACAAGAATTAGCCTAGGGAGGACGAAAATGACCTAATTGTTCATCCAATGACACAAAAACACCTATTGGATGCACAAGATTGGTTAAAAACCCTAATTGGACAAGATTAAGTGTAGGGAGGACGAAAATGACCTAAATGTTCATCCAATGACACAAAACAACTATTGAATGCACAAGATTGGTTAGAAACCCTAATTGGACAAGAATTAGCCTAGGGAGGACGAAAATGACCTAATTGTTCATCCAATGACACAAAAACACCTATTGGATGCACAAGATTGGTTAGAAACCCTAATTGGACAAGATTAAGTTTAGGGAGGACGAAAATGACGTAAATGTTCATGCAATGACACAAAACACCTATTGTATGCAGAAGATTGGTTAAAAACCCTAATTGGACAAGAATTAGCCTAGGGAGGACGAAAATGACCTAAATGTTCATCGAATGACACAAAAACACCTATTGGATGCACAAGATTGGTTAGAAACCCTAATTGGACAAGATTAAGTTTAGGGAGGACGAAAATGACCTAAATGTTCATCCAATGACACAAAAACACCTATTGGATGCACAAGATTGGTTAGAAACACTAATTGGACAAGAATTAGCCTTGGGAGGACGAAAATGACCTAATTGTTCATCCAATGACACAAAAACACCTATTGGATGCACAAGATTGGTTAGAAACCCTAACTGGACAAGATTAAGTTTACGGAGCACGAAAATGACCTAAATGTTTATCCAATGACACAAAACACCTATTGGATGCACAAGATTGGTTAAAAACCCTAATTGGACAAGAATTAGCCTAGGTAAGACGAAAATGACCTAATTGTTCATCCAATGACACAAAACAGCTATTGGATGCACAAGATTGATTAGAAACCCTAATTGGACAAGAATAAGCCTAGGGAGGACGAAAATGACCTAATTGTTCATCCAATGACACAAAAACACCTATTGGATGCACAAGATTGGTTAGAAACACTAATTGGACAAGAATTAGCCTTGGGAGGACGAAAATGACCTAATTGTTCATCCAATGACACAAAAACACCTATTGGATGCACAAGATTGGTTAGAAACCCTAATTGGACAAGATTAAGTTTAGGGAGGACGAAAATGACATAAATGTTCATTCAATGACATAAAAACAACTATTGGATGCACTAGATTGGTTAGAAACATTAATTGGACAAGATTACGTGTAGGGAGGACGAAAATGACCTAAATGTTCATCCAATGACACAAACACCTATTGGATGCACAAGATTGGTTAAAAACCCTAATTGGAAAAGAATTAGCGTAGGGAGGACGAAAATGATCTAATTGTTCATCCCATGACACAAAAACAGCTATTGGATGCACAAGATTGGTTAGAAACCCTAATTGGACAAGATTAAGTTTAGGGAGGACGAAAATGACATAAATGTTCATTCAATGACACAAAAACACCTATTGGATGTACTAGATTGGTTAAAAACCCTAGTTGGGCAAGATTAAGTGTAGGGAGGACAAAAATGACCTAAATGTTTATCCAATGACACAAAACACCTATTGGATGCACAAGATTGGTTAAAAACCCTAATTGGACAAGAATTAGCCTAGGTAAGACGAAAATGACCTAATTGTTCATCCAATGACACAAAACAGCTATTGGATGCACAAGATTGGTTAGAAACCCTAATTGCACAAGAAGTAGCCTAGGGAGGACGAAAATGACCTAATTGTTCATCCAATGACACAAAAACAGCTATTGGATGCACAAGATTGGTTAGAAACCCTAATTGGACAAGATTAAGTTTAGGGTGAACGGAAATGACCTAAATGTTCATCCAATGACACTAAAACACCTATTGGATGCACAAGATTGGTTAGAAACCCTAATTGGACAAGAATTAGCCTAGGGAGGACGAAAATGACCTAATTGTTCATCCAATGACACAAAAACACCTATTGGATGCACAAGATTGGTAAGAAACCCTAATTGGACAAGATTAAGTTTAGGGAGGATGAAAATGACGTAAATGTTCATGCAATGACACAAAACACATATTGGATGTAGAAGATTGGTTAAAAACCCTAATTGGACAAGAATTAGCCTAGGGAGGACGAAAATGACCTAATTGTTCATCGAATGACACAAAAACACCTATTGGATGCACAAGATTGGTTAGAAACCCTAATTGGACAAGAATTAGCCTAGGGAGGACGAAAATGACCTAATTGTTCATCCAATGACACAAAAACACCTATTGGATGCACAAGATTGGTTAGAAACCCTAATTGGACAAGAATTAGCCTAGGGAGGACGAAAATGACCTAATTGTTCATCCAATGACACAAAAATAACTATTGGATGCACAAGATTGGTTAAAAACCCTAATTGGACAAGATTAAGTTTAGGGAGGACGAAAATGACATAAATGATCATTCAATGACACAAAAACAACTATTGGATGCACTAGATTGGTTAGAAACATTAATTGGACAAGATTAAGTGTAGGGAGCACGAAAATGACCTAAATGTTCATCCAATGACACAAACACCTATTGGATGCACAAGATTGGTTAAAAACCCTAATTGGACAAGAATTAGCGTAGGGAGGACGAAAATGATCTAATTATTCATCCCATGACACAAAAACACCTATTGGATGCACAAGATTGGTCAGAAACCCTAATTGGACAAGATTATGTTTAAGGAGAACGAAAATGACCTTAATTTTCATCTAATGACACAAAAACAGCAATTTGATGCACAAGAATGGTTAAAAACCCTAGTTGGGCAAGATTAAGTGTAGGGAGGACAAAAATGACCTAAATGTTTATCCAATGACACAAAACACCTATTAGATGCACAAGATTGGTTAAAAACCCTAATTGGACAAGAATTAGCCTAGGTAAGACGAAAATGACCTAATTGTTCATCCAATGACACAAAACAGCTATTGGATGCACAAGATTGGTTAGAAACCCTAATTGCACAAGAAGTAGCCTAGGGAGGACGAAAATGACCTAATTGTTCATCCAATGACACAAAAACA
This sequence comes from Cicer judaicum, assembly GCA_037974835.1. Classification (NCBI taxonomy): domain Eukaryota; kingdom Viridiplantae; phylum Streptophyta; class Magnoliopsida; order Fabales; family Fabaceae; genus Cicer; species Cicer judaicum. The sequence continues at coordinate 940,220 of JBBPBS010000767.1, read as the reverse complement.
GCTATTGGATGCACAAGATTGGTTAGAAACCCTAATTGGACAAGATTAAGTTTAGGGTGAACGGAAATGACCTAAATGTTCATCCAATGACACAAAAACACCTATTGGATGCACAAGATTGGTTAGAAACCCTAATTGGACAAGAATTAGCCTAGGGAGGACAAAAATGACCTAATTGTTCATCCAATGACACAAAAACACCTATTGGATGCACAAGATTGGTAAGAAACCCTAATTGGACAAGATTAAGTTTAGGGAGGATGAAAATGACGTAAATGTTCATGCAATGACACAAAACACCTATTGGATGCAGAAGATTGGTTAAAAACCCTAATTGGACAAGAATTAGCCTAGGGAGGACGAAAATGACCTAATTGTTCATCGAATGACACAAAAACACCTATTGGATGCACAAGATTGGTTAGAAACCCTAATTGGACAAGATTAAGTTTAGGGAGGACGAAAATGACGTAAATGTTCATGCAATGACACAAAACACCTATTGGATGCAAAAGATTGGTTAAAAACCCTAATTGGACAAGATTAAGTTTAGGGAGGACGAAAATGACCTAAATGTTCATCCAATGACACAAAAGACCTATTGGATGCACAAGATTGGTTAAAAACCCTAATTGGACAAGATTAAGTTTAGGGAGGACGAAAATGAACTAAATCTTCATCCAATGACACAAAAAACCTATTGGATGCACAAGATTGGTTAAAAACCCGAATTGCACAACAATAAGCCTAGGGAGGACGAAAATGACCTAATTGTTCATCCAATGACACAAAACACCTATTGGATGCACAAGATTGGTTAGAAACCGTAATTGGACAAGAATTAGCCTAGGGAGGACGAAAATGACCTAATTGTTCATCCAATGACACAAAAACAGCTATTGGATGCACAAGATTGGTTAGAAACCCTAATTGAACAAGAATTAGCCTAGGGAGGACGAAAATGACCTAATTGTTCATCCAATGACACAAAAACAGCTATTGGATGCACAAGATTGGTTAGAAACCCTAATTGGATAAGATTTAGTTTAGGGAGGACGAAAATGACATAAATGTTCATTCAATGACACAAAAACAACTATTGGATGCACTAGATTGGTTAGAAACATTAATTGGACAAGATTAAGTGTAGGGAGGACGAAAATGACCTAAATGTTCATCCAATGACACAAACACCTATTGGATGCACAAGATTGGTTAAAAACCCTAATTGGACAAGAATTAGCCTAGGGAGGACGAAAATGATCTAATTGTTCATCCCATGACACAAAAACACCTATTGGATGCACAAGATTGGTTAGAAACCCTAATTGGACAAGATTAAGTTTAGGGAGGATGAAAATGACCTAAATGTTCATCCCATGACACAAAACACCTATTGGATGCACAAGATTGGTTAAAAATATTCTTCCAATAACACAAAAACAACTATTGGATGCACAAGATTGGTTAAAAACCCTAATTGGACAAGAATAAGCCAAGGGAGGACGAAAATGACCTAATTGTTCATCCAATGACACAAAACACCAATTGGATGCACAAGATTGGTTAAAAACCCTAATTGGACAAGAATTAGCCTAGGGAGGACGAAAATGACCTAATTGTTCATCCAATGACACAAAAACACCTATTGGATGCACAAGATTGTTTAGAAACCCTAATTGGACAAGATTAAGTTTAGGGAGGACGAAAATGATCTAATTGTTCATCCAATGACACAAAAACACCTATTGGATGCACAAGATTGGTAAGAAACCCTAATTGGACAAGATTAAGTTTAGGGAGGACGAAAATGACCTAAATGATCATCCAATGACACAAAACACCTATTGGATGCACAAGATTGGTTAAAAACCCTAATTGGACAAGAATTAGCCTTGGGAGGACGAAAATGACCTAATTGTTCGTCCAATGACACAAAAACACCTATTGGATGCACAAGATTGGTTAGTAACCCTAATTGGACAAGAATAAGCCTAGGGAGGATGAAAATGACCTACTTGTTCATCCAATGACACAAAACACCAATTGGATGCACAAGATTGGTTAAAAACCCAAATTGGACAAGAATTAGCCTAGGGAGGACCAAAATGACCTAATTGTTCATCCAATGACACAAAAACACCTATTGGATGCACAAGATTGGTTAGAAACCCTAATTGGACAAGATTAAGATTAGGGAGGACGAAAATGACGTCAATGTTCATCCAATGACACAAAAACACCTATTGGATGCACAAGATTGGTTAAAAACCCTAATTGGACAAGATTAAGTGTAGGGAGGACGAAAATGACCTAAATGTTAATCCAAGGACACAAAACTCCTATTAGATGCACAAGATTGGTTAGAAACCCTAATTGGGCAAGATTAAGTTTTGCGATGACGAAAATGACCTAAATGTTCATCCAATGACACAAAAACACCTATTGGATGCACAAGATTGGTTAGAAACCCTAATTGGACAAGATTAAGTTTAGGGAGGATGAAAATGACCTAAATGTTCATGCAATGACACAAAAACACCTACTATATGCACAAGATTGGTTTGAAACCCTAATTGGACAAGATTAAGTTTAGGGAGGACGAAAATGACGTAAATGTTCATCCAATGACACAAAAACACCTATTGGATGCACAAGATTGGTTAAAAACCCTAATTGGACAAGATTAAGTGTAGGGAGGACGAAAATGTCCTAAATGTTCATCCAATGACACAAAACTCCTATTAGATGCACAAGATTGGTTAGAAACCCTAATTGGACAAGATTAAGTTTAGGGAGGACGAAAATGATCTAATTGTTCATCAAATGACACAAAAACACCTATTGGATGCACAAGATTGGTCAGAAACCCTAATTGGACAAGATTAAGTTTAGGGAGAACGAAAATGACCAAAATGGTCATCCAATGACACAAAAGACCTATTGGATGCACAAGATTGGTTAAAAACCCTTCATTGGACAAGATTAAGTGTAGGGAGGACGAAAATGACCTAAATCTTCATCCAATGACACATAAAACCTATTGGATGCACAAGATTGGTTAAAAACCCTAATTGCACAAGAATAAGCCTAGGGAGCACGAAAATGACCTAATTGTTCATCCAATGGCATAAACCACCTTTTGGATGCACAAGATTGGTTAGAAACCCTAATTGGACAAGAATTAGCCTAGGGAGGACGAAAATGACCTAATTGTTCATCCAATGACACAAAAACACCTATTGGATGCACAAGATTGGTTAGAAACCCTAATTGGACAAGATTAAGATTAGGGAGGACGAAAATGACGTCAATGTTCATCCAATGACACAAAAACACCTATTGGATGCACAAGATTGGTTAAAAACCCTAATTGGACAAGATTAAGTGTAGGGAGGACGAAAATGACCTAAATGTTAATCCAAGGACACAAAACTCCTATTAGATGAACAAGATTGGTTAGAAACCCTAATTGGGCAAGATTAAGTTTTGCGATGACGAAAATGACCTAAATGTTCATCCAATGACACAAAAACACCTATTGGATGCACAAGATTGGTTAGAAAGCCTAATTGGACAAGATTAAGTTTAGGGAGGATGAAAATGACCTAAATGTTCATGCAATGACACAAAAACACCTATTGGATGCACAAGATTGGTTTGAACCCCTAATTGGACAAGCATAAGCCTAGGGAGGACGAAAAAGACCTAAATGGTCATCCAATGACACAAAAATAGCTATTGGATGCACAAGATTGGTTAGAAACCCTAATTGGACAAGATTAAGTGTAGGGAGGACGAAAATGACGTAAATGTTCATGCAATGACACAAAACACCTATTGGATGCAGAAGATTGGTTAAAAACCCTAATTGGACAAGATTAAGTTTAGGGAGGACGAAAATGATCTAAATGTTCATCCAATGACACAAAAGACCTATTGGATGCACAAGATTGGTTAAAAACCCTAATTGGACAAGATTAAGTTTAGGGAGGACGAAAATGACCTAAATCTTCATCCAATGACACAAAAAACCTATTGGATGCACAAGATTGGTTAAAAACCCTAATTGCACAAGAATAAGCCTAGGGAGGACGAAAATGTCGTAATTTTTCATCCAATGACACAAAACACCTATTGGATGCACAAGATTGGTTAGAAACGCTAATTGGACAAGAATTACCCTAGGGAGGACGAAAATGACCTAATTGTTCATCCAATGACACAAAAACAGCTATTGGATGCACAAGATTGGTTAGAAACCCTAATTGGACAAGATTAAGTTTAGGGAGGACGAAAATGACATAAATGTTCATTCAATGACACAAAAACAACTATTGGATGCACTAGATTGGTTAGAAACATTAATTGGACAAGATTAAGTGTAGGGAGCACGAAAATGACCTAAATGTTCATCCAATGACACAAACACCTATTGGATGCACAAGATTGGTTAAAAACCCTAATTGGACAAGAATTAGCGTAGGGAGGACGAAAATGATCTAATTATTCATCCCATGACACAAAAACACCTATTGGATGCACAAGATTGGTCAGAAACCCTAATTGGACAAGATTATGTTTAGGGAGAACGAAAATGACCTTAATTTTCATCTAATGACACAAAAACAGCTATTGGATGCACAAGAATGGTTAAAAACCCTAGTTGGGCAAGATTAAGTGTAGGGAGGACAAAAATGACCTAAATGTTTATCCAATGACACAAAACACCTATTGGATGCACAAGATTGGTTAAAAACCCTAATTGGACAAGAATTAGCCTAGGTAAGACGAAAATGACCTAATTGTTCATCCAATGACACAAAACAGCTATTGGATGCACAAGATTGGTTAGAAACCCTAATTGCACAAGAAGTAGCCTAGGGAGGACGAAAATGACCTAATTGTTCATCCAATGACACAAAAACAGCTATTGGATGCACAAGATTGGTTAGAAACCCTAATTGGACAAGATTAAGTTTAGGGTGAACGGAAATGACCTAAATGTTCATCCAATGACACTAAAACACCTATTGGATGCACAAGATTGGTTAGAAACCCTAATTGGACAAGAATTAGCCTAGGGAGGACGAAAATGACCTAATTGTTCATCCAATGACACAAAAACACCTATTGGATGCACAAGATTGGTAAGAAACCCTAATTGGACAAGATTAAGTTTAGGGAGGATGAAAATGACGTAAATGTTCATGCAATGACACAAAACACATATTGGATGCAGAAGATTGGTTAAAAACCCTAATTGGACAAGAATTAGCCTAGGGAGGACGAAAATGACCTAATTGTTCATCGAATGACACAAAAACACCTATTGGATGCACAAGATTGGTTAGAAACCCTAATTGGACAAGAATTAGCCTAGGGAGGACGAAAATGACCTAATTGTTCATCCAATGACACAAAAACAACTATTGGATGCACAAGATTGGTTAGAAACCCTAATTGGACAAGATTAAGTGTAGGGAGGACGAAAATGACCTAAATGTTCATCCAATGACACAAACACCTATTGGATGCACAAGATTCGTGAAAAACCCTAATTGGACAAGAATTAGCCTAGGGAGGACGAAAATGACCTAATTGTTCATCCCATGACACAAAAACATCTATTGGATGCACAAGATTGGTCAGAAACCCTAATTGGAAGAGATTATGGTTAGGGAGAACGAAAATGACCTTAATGTTCATCCAATGACACAAAAACAACTATTGGATGCACAAGATTGGTTAGAAACCGTAATTGGACAAGATTAAGTGTAGGGAGGACGAAAATGACCTAAATGTTCATCCAATGACACAAACACCTATTGGATGCACAAGATTGGTTAGAAACCCTAATTGGACAAGATTAAGTTTAGGGAGGACGAAAATGATCTAATTGTTCATCCAATGACACAAAAACACCTATTGGATGCACAAGATTGGTAAGAAACCCTAATTGGACAAGATTAAGTTTAGGGAGGACGAAAATGACCTAAATGTTCATCCAATGACACAAAAACACCTATTGGATGCACAAGATTGGTTAAAAACCCTAATTGGACAAGAATAAGCCAAGGGAGGACGAAAATGACCTAATTGTTCATCCAATGACACAAAACACCAATTGGATGCACAAGATTGGTTAAAAACCCTAATTGGACAAGAATTAGCCTAGGGAGGACGAAAATGACCTAATTGTTCATCCAATGACACAAAAACACCTATTGGATGCACAAGATTGGTTAGAAACCCTAATTGGACAAGATTAAGTTTAGGGAGGACGAAAATGACGTAAATGTTCATGCAACGACACAAAACACCTATTGGATGCAGAAGATTGGTTAAAAACCCTAATTGGACAAGAATTAGCCTAGGGAGGACGAAAATGACCTAATTGTTCATCGAATGACACAAAAACACCTATTGGATGCACAAGATTGGTTAGAAACCCTAATTGGACAAGAATTAGCCTAGGGAGGACGAAAATGACCTAATTGTTCATCCAATGACACAAAAACAGCTATTGGATGCACAAGATTGGTTAGAAACCCTAATTGGATAAGATTTAGTTTAGGGAGGACGAAAATGACATAAATGTTCATTCAATGACACAAAAACAACTATTGGATGCACTAGATTGGTTAGAAACATTAATTGGACAAGATTAAGTGTAGGGAGGACGAAAATGACCTAAATGTTCATCCAATGACACAAACACCTATTGGATGCACAAGATTGGTTAAAAACCCTAATTGGACAAGAATTAGCCTAGGGAGGACGAAAATGATCTAATTGTTCATCCCATGACACAAAAACACCTATTGGATGCACAAGATTGGTTAGAAACCCTAATTGGACAAGATTAAGTTTAGGGAGGATGAAAATGACCTAAATGTTCATCCAATGACACAAAACACCTATTGGATGCACAAGATTGGTTAAAAATATTCTTCCAATAACACAAAAACAACTATTGGATGCACAAGATTGGTTAAAAACCCTAATTGGACAAGAATAAGCCAAGGGAGGACGAAAATGACCTAATTGTTCATCCAATGACACAAAACACCAATTGGATGCACAAGATTGGTTAAAAACCCTAATTGGACAAGAATTAGCCTAGGGAGGACGAAAATGACCTAATTGTTCATCCAATGACACAAAAACACCTATTGGATGCACAAGATTGTTTAGAAACCCTAATTGGACAAGATTAAGTTTAGGGAGGACGAAAATGATCTAATTGTTCATCCAATGACACAAAAACACCTATTGGATGCACAAGATTGGTAAGAAACCCTAATTGGACAAGATTAAGTTTAGGGAGGACGAAAATGACCTAAATGATCATCCAATGACACTAAACACCTATTGGATGCACAAGATTGGTTAAAAACCCTAATTGGACAAGAATTAGCCTTGGGAGGACGAAAATGACCTAATTGTTCGTCCAATGACACAAAAACACCTATTGGATGCACAAGATTGGTTAGTAACCCTAATTGGACAAGAATAAGCCTAGGGAGGATGAAAATGACCTACTTGTTCATCCAATGACACAAAACACCAATTGGATGCACAAGATTGGTTAAAAACCCAAATTGGACAAGAATTAGCCTAGGGAGGACCAAAATGACCTAATTGTTCATCCAATGACACAAAAACACCTATTGGATGCACAAGATTGGTTAGATACCCTAATTGGACAAGATTAAGATTAGGGAGGACGAAAATGACGTCAATGTTCATCCAATGACACAAAAACACCTATTGGATGCACAAGATTGGTTAAAAACCCTAATTGGACAAGATTAAGTGTAGGGAGGACGAAAATGACCTAAATGTTAATCCAAGGACACAAAACTCCTATTAGATGCACAAGATTGGTTAGAAACCCTAATTGGGCAAGATTAAGTTTTGCGATGACGAAAATGACCTAAATGTTCATCCAATGACACAAAAACACCTATTGGATGCACAAGATTGGTTAGAAACCCTAATTGGACAAGATTAAGTTTAGGGAGGATGAAAATGACCTAAATGTTCATGCAATGACACAAAAACACCTATTGGATGCACAAGATTGGTTTGAACCCCTAATTGGACAAGCATAAGCCTAGGGAGGACGAAAAAGACCTAAATGGTCATCCAATGACACAAAAATAGCTATTGGATGCACAAGATTGGTTAGAAACCCTAATTGGACAAGATTAAGTGTAGGGAGGACGAAAATGACGTAAATGTTCATGCAATGACACAAAACACCTATTGGATGCAGAAGATTGGTTAAAAACGCTAATTGGACAAGATTAAGTTTAGGGAGGACGAAAATGATCTAAATGTTCATCCAATGACACAAAAGACCTATTGGATGCACAAGATTGGTTAAAAACCCTAATTGGACAAGATTAAGTTTAGGGAGGACGAAAATGAACTAAATCTTCATCCAATGACACAAAAAACCTATTGGATGCACAAGATTGGTTAAAAACCCGAATTGCACAACAATAAGCCTAGGGAGGACGAAAATGACCTAATTGTTCATCCAATGACACAAAACACCTATTGGATGCACAAGATTGGTTAGAAACCGTAATTGGACAAGAATTAGCCTAGGGAGGACGAAAATGACCTAATTGTTCATCCAATGACACAAAAACAGCTATTGGATGCACAAGATTGGTTAGAAACCCTAATTGAACAAGAATTAGCCTAGGGAGGACGAAAATGACCTAATTGTTCATCCAATGACACAAAAACAGCTATTGGATGCACAAGATTGGTTAGAAACCCTAATTGGATAAGATTTAGTTTAGGGAGGACGAAAATGACATAAATGTTCATTCAATGACACAAAAACAACTATTGGATGCACTAGATTGGTTAGAAACATTAATTGGACAAGATTAAGTGTAGGGAGGACGAAAATGACCTAAATGTTCATCCAATGACACAAACACCTATTGGATGCACAAGATTGGTTAAAAACCCTAATTGGACAAGAATTAGCCTAGGGAGGACGAAAATGATCTAATTGTTCATCCCATGACACAAAAACACCTATTGGATGCACAAGATTGGTTAGAAACCCTAATTGGACAAGATTAAGTTTAGGGAGGATGAAAATGACCTAAATGTTCATCCCATGACACAAAACACCTATTGGATGCACAAGATTGGTTAAAAATATTCTTCCAATAACACAAAAACAACTATTGGATGCACAAGATTGGTTAAAAACCCTAATTGGACAAGAATAAGCCAAGGGAGGACGAAAATGACCTAATTGTTCATCCAATGACACAAAGCACCAATTGGATGCACAAGATTGGTTAAAAACCCTAATTGGACAAGAATTAGCCTAGGGAGGACGAAAATGACCTAATTGTTCATCCAATGACACAAAAACACCTATTGGATGCACAACATTGTTTAGAAACCCTAATTGGACAAGATTAAGTTTAGGGAGGACGAAAATGATCTAATTGTTCATCCAATGACACAAAAACCCCTATTGGATGCACAAGATTGGTAAGAAACCCTAATTGGACAAGATTAAGTTTAGGGAGGACGAAAATGACCTAAATGATCATCCAATAACACAAAACACCTATTGGATGCACAAGATTGGTTAAAAACCCTAATTGGACAAGAATTAGCCTAGGGAGGACGAAAATGACCTAATTGTTCATCCAATGACACAAAAACACCTATTGGATGCACAAGATTGTTTAGAAACCCTAATTGGACAAGATTAAGTTTAGGGAGGACGAAAATGATCTAATTGTTCATCCAATGACACAAAAACACCTATTGGATGCACAAGATTGGTAAGAAACCCTAATTGGACAAGATTAAGTTTAGGGAGGACGAAAATGACCTAAATGATCATCCAATGACACTAAACACCTATTGGATGCACAAGATTGGTTAAAAACCCTAATTGGACAAGAATTAGCCTTGGGAGGACGAAAATGACCTAATTGTTCGTCCAATGACACAAAAACACCTATTGGATGCACAAGATTGGTTAGTAACCCTAATTGGACAAGAATAAGCCTAGGGAGGATGAAAATGACCTACTTGTTCATCCAATGACACAAAACACCAATTGGATGCACAAGATTGGTTAAAAACCCAAATTGGACAAGAATTAGCCTAGGGAGGACCAAAATGACCTAATTGTTCATCCAATGACACAAAAACACCTATTGGATGCACAAGATTGGTTAGAAACCCTAATTGGACAAGATTAAGTTTAGGGAGGACGAAAATGACCTAAATGTTCATCCAATGACACAAAACACCTATTGGATGCACAAGATTGGTTACAAACCATAATTGGACAAGAATTAGCCTAGGGAGGACGAAAATGACCTAATTGTTCATCCAATGACACAAAAACACCTATTGGATGCACAAGATTGGTTAGAAACCCTAATTGGACAAGAATTAGCCTAGGGAGGACGAAAATGACCTAATTGTTCATCCAATGACACAAAAATAACTATTGGATGCACAAGATTGGTTAGAAACCCTAATTGGACAAGATTAAGTTTAGGGAGGACGAAAATGACATAAATGTTCATTCAATGACACAAAAACAACTATTGGATGCACTAGATTGGTTAGAAACATTAATTGGACAAGATTAAGTGTAGGGAGCACGAAAATGACCTAAATGTTCATCCAATGACACAAACACCTATTGGATGCACAAGATTGGTTAAAAACCCTAATTGGACAAGAATTAGCGTAGGGAGGACGAAAATGATCTAATTGTTCATCCCATGACACAAAAACACCTATTGGATGCACAAGATTGGTTAGAAACCCTAATTGGACAAGATTAAGTTTAGGGAGGACGAAAATGACATAAATGTTCATTCAATGACACAAAAACACCTATTGGATGCACTAGATTGGTTAAAAATCCTAGTTGGGCAAGATTAAGTGTAGGGAGGACAAAAATGACCTAAATGTTTATCCAATGACACAAAACACCTATTGGATGCACAAGATTGGTTAAAAACCCTAATTGGACAAGAATTAGCCTAGGTAAGACGAAAATGACCTAATTGTTCATCCAATGACACAAAACAGCTATTGGATGCACAAGATTGGTTAGAAACCCTAATTGCACAAGAAGTAGCCTAGGGAGGACGAAAATGACCTAATTGTTCATCCAATGACACAAAAACAGCTATTGGATGCACAAGATTGGTTAGAAACCCTAATTGGACAAGATTAAGTTTAGGGTGAACGGAAATGACCTAAATGTTCATCCAATGACACAAAAACACCTATTGGATGCACAAGATTGGTTAGAAACCCTAATTGGACAAGAATTAGCCTAGGGAGGACGAAAATGACCTAATTGTTCATCCAATGACACAAAAACACCTATTGGATGCACAAGATTGGTAAGAAACCCTAATTGGACAAGATTAAGTTTAGGGAGGATGAAAATGACGTAAATGTTCATGCAATGACACAAAACACCTATTGGATGCAGAAGATTGGTTAAAAACCCTAATTGGACAAGAATTAGCCTAGGGAGGACGAAAATGACCTAATTGTTCATCGAATGACACAAAAACACCTATTGGATGCACAAGATTGGTTAGAAACCCTAATTGGACAAGATTAAGTTTAGGGAGGACGAAAATGACCTAAATGTTCATCCAATGACACAAAACACCTATTGGATGCACAAGATTGGTTAAAAACCCTAATTGGACAAGCATAAGCCTAGGGAGGACGAAAATGACCTAAATGTTCATCCAATGACACAAAAACACCTATTGGATGCACAAGATTGGTTAGAAACCCTAATTTGACAAGAATTAGCCTAGGGAGGACGAAAATGACCTAATTGTTCATCCAATGACACAAAAACACCTATTGGATGCACAAGATTGGTTAGAAACCCTAATTGGACAAGAATTAGCCTAGGGAGGACGAAAATGACCTAATTGTTCATCCAATGACACAAAAACAACTATTGGATGCACAAGATTGGTAAGAAACCCTAATTGGACAAGATTAAGTTTAGGGAGGATGAAAATGACGTAAATGTTCATGCAATGACACAAAACACATATTGGATGCAGAAGATTGGTTAAAAACCCTAATTGGACAAGAATTAGCCTAGGGAGGACGAAAATGACCTAATTGTTCATCGAATGACACAAAAACACCTATTGGATGCACAAGATTGGTTAGAAACCCTAATTGGACAAGAATTAGCCTAGGGAGGACGAAAATGACCTAATTGTTCATCCAATGACACAAAAACAGCTATTGGATGCACAAGATTGGTTAGAAACCCTAATTGGACAAGATTAAGTTTAGATAGGACGAAAATGACATAAATGTTCATTCAATGACACAAAAACAACTATTGGATGCACTAGATTGGTTAGAAACATTAATTGGACAAGATTAAGTGTAGGGAGGACGAAAATGACCTAATTGTTCATCGAATGACACAAAACACCAATTGGATGCACAAGATTGGTTAAAAACCTTAATTGGACAAGAATTAGCCTTGGGAGGACGAAAATAACTTAATTGTTCATCCAATGACACAAAAACACCTATTGGATGCACAAGATTGGTTAGAAACCCTAATTGGACAAGATTAAGTTTAGGGAGGACGAAAATGACGTAAATGTTCATCCAATGACACAAAAACACCTATTGGATGCACAAGATTGGTTAAAAACCCTAATTGGACAAGATTAAGTGTAGGCAGGACGAAAATGACCTAAATGTTCATCCAATGAGTCAAAACTCCTATTAGATGCACAAGATTGGTTAGAAACCCTAATTGGACAAGATTAAGTTTAGGGATGACGAAAATGACCGAAATGTTCATCCAATGACACAAAAACACCTATTGGATGCACAAGATTGGTTAGAAACCCTAATTGGACAAGATTAAGTTTAGGGAGGATGAAAATGACCTAAATGTTCATGCAATGACACAAAAACACCTATTGGATGCACAAGATTGGTTTGAAACCCTAATTGAACAAGATTAAGTTTAGGGAGGACGAAAATGACATAAATGTTCATGCAATGAAACAAAACACCTATTGAATGCAAAAGATTGGTTTAAAACCCTAATTGGACAAGATTAAGCCTAGGGAGGATGAAAATGACCTACTTGTTCATCCAATGACACAAAAAACCAATTGGATGCACAAGATTGGTTAAAACCCCAAATTGGACAAGAATTAGCCTAGGGAGGACCAAAATGACCTAATTGTTCATCCAATGACACAAAAACACCTATTGGATGCACAAGATTTGTAAGAAAACCCTAATTGGACAAGATTAAGTTTAGGGAGGACGAAAATGACGTCAATGTTCATCCAATGACACAAAAACACCTATTGGATGCACAAGATTGGTTAAAAACCCTAATTGGACAAGATTAAGTGTAGGGAGGACAAAAATGACCTAAATGTTAATCCAATGACACAAAACTCCTATTAGATGCACAAGATTGGTTAGAAACCCTAATTGGGCAAGATTAAGTTTTGGGATGACGAAAATGACCTAAATGTTCATCCAATGACACAAAAACACCTATTGGATGCACAAGATTGGTTAGAAACCCTAACTGGACAAGATTAAGTTTACGGAGCACGAAAATGACCTAAATGTTTATCCAATGACACAAAACACCTATTGGATGCACAAGATTGGTTAAAAACCCTAATTGGACAAGAATTAGCCTAGGTAAGACGAAAATGACCTAATTGTTCATCCAATGACACAAAACAGCTATTGGATGCACAAGATTGGTTAGAAACCCTAATTGGACAAGAATAAGCCTAGGGAGGACGAAAATGACCTAATTGTTCATCCAATGACACAAAAACACCTATTGGATGCACAAGATTGGTTAGAAACACTAATTGGACAAGAATTAGCCTTGGGAGGACGAAAATGACCTAATTGTTCATCCAATGACACAAAAACACCTATTGGATGCACAAGATTGGTTAGAAACCCTAATTGGACAAGATTAAGTTTAGGGAGGACGAAAATGACATAAATGTTCATTCAATGACATAAAAACAACTATTGGATGCACTAGATTGGTTAGAAACATTAATTGGACAAGATTACGTGTAGGGAGGACGAAAATGACCTAAATGTTCATCCAATGACACAAACACCTATTGGATGCACAAGATTGGTTAAAAACCCTAATTGGAAAAGAATTAGCGTAGGGAGGACGAAAATGATCTAATTGTTCATCCCATGACACAAAAACAGCTATTGGATGCACAAGATTGGTTAGAAACCCTAATTGGACAAGATTAAGTTTAGGGAGGACGAAAATGACATAAATGTTCATTCAATGACACAAAAACACCTATTGGATGCACTAGATTGGTTAAAAACCCTAGTTGGGCAAGATTAAGTGTAGGGAGGACAAAAATGACCTAAATGTATATCCAATGACACAAAACACCTATTGGATGCACAAGATTGGTTAAAAACCCTAATTGGACAAGAATTAGCCTAGGTAAGACGAAAATGACCTAATTGTTCATCCAATGACACAAAACAGCTATTGGATGCACAAGATTGGTTAGAAACCCTAATTGCACAAGAAGTAGCCTAGGGAGGACGAAAATGACCTAATTGTTCATCAAATGACACAAAAACAGCTATTGGATGCACAAGATTGGTTAGAAACCCTAATTGGACAAGATTAAGTTTAGGGTGAACGGAAATGACCTAAATGTTCATCCAATGACACAAAAACACCTATTGGATGCACAAGATTGGTTAGAAACCCTAATTGGACAAGAATTAGCCTAGGGAGGACGAAAATGACCTAATTGTTCATCCAATGACACAAAAACACCTATTGGATGCACAAGATTGGTAAGAAACCCTAATTGGACAAGATTAAGTTTAGGGAGGATGAAAATGACGTAAATGTTCATGCAATGACACAAAACACCTATTGGATGCAGAAGATTGGTTAAAAACCCTAATTGGACAAGAATTAGCCTAGGGAGGACGAAAATGACCTAATTGTTCATCGAATGACACAAAAACACCTATTGGATGCACAAGATTGGTTAGAAACCCTAATTGGACAAGATTAAGTTTAGGGAGGACGAAAATGACCTAAATGTTCATCCAATGACACAAAACACCTATTGGATGCACAAGATTGGTTAAAAACCGTAATTGGATAAGATTATATTTAGGGAGAGCGAAAATGACATAAATATTCATCCAATGACACAACACACCTATTGAATGAACAAGATTGGTTAAAAACCCTAATTGGACAAGATTAAGTGTAGGGAGGACGAAAATGACCTAAATGTTCATCCAATGACACAAAAACACCTATCGGATGCACAAGATTGGTTAGAATCCCTAATTGAATAAGATTAAGTGTAGGGAGGACGAAAATGACCTAAACGTTTATCCAATGACTCAAAACACCTATTGGATGCACAAGATTGGTTAAAAACCGTAATTGGACAAGATTAAGTGTAGGGAGGACGAAAATGACCTAAATGTTCATCCAATGACACAAAACACCTATTGGATGCACAAGATTGGTTAAAAACCGTAATTGGGTAAGATTAAGTTTAGGGAGGACGAAAATGACATAAATATTCATCCAATGACACAACACACCTATTGAATGAACAAGATTGGTTAAAAACCCTAATTGGACAAGATTAAGTGTAGGGAGGACGAAAATGACCTAAATGTTCATCCAATGACACAAAAACACCTATCGGATGCACAAGATTGGTTAAAAACCCTAATTGGACAAGAATTAGCCTAGGGAGGACGAAAATGACCTAATTGTTCATCCAATGACACAAAAACACCTGTTGGATGCACAAGATTGGTCAAAAACCCTAATTGTACAAGATTAACTGTAGGGAAGACGAAAATGGCCTAAATGTTCATCCAATAACACAAAACACCTATTGGATGCACAAGATTGGTTAAAAACCGTAATTGGATAAGATTAAGTTTAGGGAGGACGAAAATGACCTAAATATTCATCCAATGACACAACACACCTATTGAATGAACAAGATTGGTTAAAAACCCTAATTGGACAAGATTAAGTGTAGGGAGGACGAAAATGACCTAAATGTTCATCCAATGACACAAAACATCTATTGGATGCACAAGATTGGTTAAAAACCCTAATTGGACAAGAATTAGCCTAGGGAGGACGAAAATGACCTAATTGTTCATCCAATGACACAAAAACACCTATTGGATGCACAAGATTGGTTAGAAACCCTAATTGGACAAGATTAAGTTTAGGGAGGAAGAAAATGACGTAAATGTTCATGCAATGACACAAAACACCTATTGTATGCAGAAGATTGGTTAAAAACCCTAATTGGACAAAAATTAGCCTAGGGAGGACGAAAATGACCTAAATGTTCATCGAATGACACAAAAACACCTATTGGATGCACAAGATTGGTTAGAAACCCTAATTGGACAAGATTAAGTTTAGGGAGGACGAAAATGACCTAAATGTTCATCCAATGACACAAAAACACCTATTGGATGCACAAGATTGGTTAGAAACACTAATTGGACAAGAATTAGCCTTGGGAGGACGAAAATGACCTAATTGTTCATCCAATGACACAAAAACACCTATTGGATGCACAAGATTGGTTAGAAACCCTAACTGGACAAGATTAAGTTTACGGAGCACGAAAATGACCTAAATGTTTATCCAATGACACAAAACACCTATTGGATGCACAAGATTGGTTAAAAACCCTAATTGGACAAGAATTAGCCTAGGTAAGACGAAAATGACCTAATTGTTCATCCAATGACACAAAACAGCTATTGGATGCACAAGATTGATTAGAAACCCTAATTGGACAAGAATAAGCCTAGGGAGGACGAAAATGACCTAATTGTTCATCCAATGACACAAAAACACCTATTGGATGCACAAGATTGGTTAGAAACACTAATTGGACAAGAATTAGCCTTGGGAGGACGAAAATGACCTAATTGTTCATCCAATGACACAAAAACACCTATTGGATGCACAAGATTGGTTAGAAACCCTAATTGGACAAGATTAAGTTTAGGGAGGACGAAAATGACATAAATGTTCATTCAATGACATAAAAACAACTATTGGATGCACTAGATTGGTTAGAAACATTAATTGGACAAGATTACGTGTAGGGAGGACGAAAATGACCTAAATGTTCATCCAATGACACAAACACCTATTGGATGCACAAGATTGGTTAAAAACCCTAATTGGAAAAGAATTAGCGTAGGGAGGACGAAAATGATCTAATTGTTCATCCCATGACACAAAAACAGCTATTGGATGCACAAGATTGGTTAGAAACCCTAATTGGACAAGATTAAGTTTAGGGAGGACGAAAATGACATAAATGTTCATTCAATGACACAAAAACACCTATTGGATGTACTAGATTGGTTAAAAACCCTAGTTGGGCAAGATTAAGTGTAGGGAGGACAAAAATGACCTAAATGTTTATCCAATGACACAAAACACCTATTGGATGCACAAGATTGGTTAAAAACCCTAATTGGACAAGAATTAGCCTAGGTAAGACGAAAATGACCTAATTGTTCATCCAATGACACAAAACAGCTATTGGATGCACAAGATTGGTTAGAAACCCTAATTGCACAAGAAGTAGCCTAGGGAGGACGAAAATGACCTAATTGTTCATCCAATGACACAAAAACAGCTATTGGATGCACAAGATTGGTTAGAAACCCTAATTGGACAAGATTAAGTTTAGGGTGAACGGAAATGACCTAAATGTTCATCCAATGACACTAAAACACCTATTGGATGCACAAGATTGGTTAGAAACCCTAATTGGACAAGAATTAGCCTAGGGAGGACGAAAATGACCTAATTGTTCATCCAATGACACAAAAACACCTATTGGATGCACAAGATTGGTAAGAAACCCTAATTGGACAAGATTAAGTTTAGGGAGGATGAAAATGACGTAAATGTTCATGCAATGACACAAAACACATATTGGATGCAGAAGATTGGTTAAAAACCCTAATTGGACAAGAATTAGCCTAGGGAGGACGAAAATGACCTAATTGTTCATCGAATGACACAAAAACACCTATTGGATGCACAAGATTGGTTAGAAACCCTAATTGGACAGGAATTAGCCTAGGGAGGACGAAAATGACCTAATTGTTCATCCAATGACACAAAAACACCTATTGGATGCACAAGATTGGTTAGAAACCCTAATTGGACAAGAATTAGCCTAGGGAGGACGAAAATGACCTAATTGTTCATCCAATGACACAAAAACAACTATTGGATGCACAAGATTGGTAAGAAACCCTAATTGGACAAGATTAAGTTTAGGGAGGATGAAAATGACGTAAATGTTCATGCAATGACACAAAACACATATTGGATGCAGAAGATTGGTTAAAAACCCTAATTGGACAAGAATTAGCCTAGGGAGGACGAAAATGACCTAATTGTTCATCGAATGACACAAAAACACCTATTGGATGCACAAGATTGGTTAGAAACCCTAATTGGACAAGAATTAGCCTAGGGAGGACGAAAATGACCTAATTGTTCATCCAATGACACAAAAACACCTATTGGATGCACAAGATTGGTTAGAAACCCTAATTGGACAAGAATTAGCCTAGGGAGGACGAAAATGACCTAATTGTTCATCCAATGACACAAAAATAACTATTGGATGCACAAAATTGGTTAGAAACCCTAATTGGACAAGATTAAGTTTAGGGAGGACGAAAATGACATAAATGTTCATTCAATGACACAAAAACAACTATTGGATGCACTAGATTGGATAGAAACATTAATTGGACAAGATTAAGTGTAGGGAGCACGAAAATGACCTAAATGTTCATCCAATGACACAAACACCTATTGGATGCACAAGATTGGTTAAAAACCCTAATTGGACAAGAATTAGCGTAGGGAGGACGAAAATGATCTAATTGTTCATCCCATGACACAAAAACACCTATTGGATGCACAAGATTGGTTAGAAACCCTAATTGGACAAGATTAAGTTTAGGGAGGACGAAAATGACATAAATGTTCATTCAATGACACAAAAACACCTATTGGATGCACTAGATTGGTTAAAAACCCTAGTTGGGCAAGATTAAGTGTAGGGAGGACAAAAATGACCTAAATGTTTATCCAATGACACAAAACACCTATTGGATGCACAAGATTGGTTAAAAACCCTAATTGGACAAGAATTAGCCTAGGTAAGACGAAAATGACCTAATTGTTCATCCAATGACACAAAACAGCTATTGGATGCACAAGATTGGTTAGAAACCCTAATTGCACAAGAAGTAGCCTAGGGAGGACGAAAATGACCTAATTGTTCATCCAATGACACAAAAACAACTATTGGATGCACAAGATTGGTTAGAAACCCTAATTGGACAAGATTAAGTTTAGGGTGAACAGAAATGACCTAAATGTTCATCCAATGACACAAAAACACCTATTGGATGCACAAGATTGGTTAGAAACCCTAATTGGACAAGATTAAGTTTAGGGAGGATGAAAATGACGTAAATGTTCATGCAATGACACAAAACACATATTGGATGCAGAAGATTGGTTAAAAACCCTAATTGGACAAGAATTAGCCTAGGGAGGACGAAAATGACCTAATTGTTCATCGAATGACACAAAAACACCTATTGGATGCACAAGATTGGTTAGAAACCCTAATTGGACAGGAATTAGCCTAGGGAGGACGAAAATGACCTAATTGTTCATCCAATGACACAAAAACACCTATTGGATGCACAAGATTGGTTAGAAACCCTAATTGGACAAGAATTAGCCTAGGGAGGACGAAAATGACCTAATTGTTCATCCAATGACACAAAAATAACTATTGGATGCACAAGATTGGTTAGAAACCCTAATTGGACAAGATTAAGTTTAGGGAGGACGAAAATGACATAAATGTTCATTCAATGACACAAAAACAACTATTGGATGCACTAGATTGGTTAGAAACATTAATTGGACAAGATTAAGTGTAGGGAGCACGAAAATGACCTAAATGTTCATCCAATGACACAAACACCTATTGGATGCACAAGATTGGTTAAAAACCCTAATTGGACAAGAATTAGCGTAGGGAGGACGAAAATGATCTAATTATTCATCCCATGACACAAAAACACCTATTGGATGCACAAGATTGGTCAGAAACCCTAATTGGACAAGATTATGTTTAGGGAGAACGAAAATGACCTTAATTTTCATCTAATGACACAAAAACAGCTATTGGATGCACAAGAATGGTTAAAAACCCTAGTTGGGCAAGATTAAGTGTAGGGAGGACAAAAATGACCTAAATGTTTATCCAATGACACAAAACACCTATTGGATGCACAAGATTGGTTAAAAACCCTAATTGGACAAGAATTAGCCTAGGTAAGACGAAAATGACCTAATTGTTCATCCAATGACACAAAACAGCTATTGGATGCACAAGATTGGTTAGAAACCCTAATTGCACAAGAAGTAGCCTAGGGAGGACGAAAATGACCTAATTGTTCATCCAATGACACAAAAACAGCTATTGGATGCACAAGATTGGTTAGAAACCCTAATTGGACAAGATTAAGTTTAGGGTGAACGGAAATGACCTAAATGTTCATCCAATGACACAAAAACAGCTATTGGATGCACAAGATTGGTTAAAAACCCTAATTGGACAAGAATAAGCCTAGGGAGGACGAAAATGACCTAATTGCTCATCGAATGACAAAAAAACACCTATTGGATGCACAAGATTGGTTAGAAACCCTAATTGGACAAGAATTAGCCTAGGGAGGACGAAAATGACCTAATTGTTCATCCAATGACACAAAAACACCTATTGGATGCACAAGATTGGTAAGAAACCCTAATTGGACAAGATTAAGTTTAGGGAGGATGAAAATGACGTAAATGTTCATGCAATGACACAAAACACATATTGGATGCAGAAGATTGGTTAAAAACCCTAATTGGACAAGAATTAGCCTAGGGAGGACGAAAATGACCTAATTGTTCATCGAATGACACAAAAACACCTATTGGATGCACAAGATTGGTTAGAAACCCTAATTGGACAAGAATTAGCCTAGGGAGGACGAAAATGACCTAATTGTTCATCCAATGACACAAAAACAACTATTGGATGCACAAGATTGGTTAGAAACCCTAATTGGACAAGATTAAGTTTAGGGAGGACGAAAATGACGTAAATGTTCATGCAATGACACAAAACACCTATTGGATGCAGAAGATTGGTTAAAAACCCTAATTGGACAAGAATTAGCCTAGGGAGGACGAAAATGACCTAATTGTTCATCCAATGACACAAAAACACCTATTGGATGCACAAGATTGGTTAGAAACCCTAATTGGACAAGATTAAGTGTATGGAGGACGAAAATGACATAAATGTTCATCCAATGACACAAAACACCTATTGGATGCACAAGATTGGTTAAAAACCCTAATTGGACAAGAATTAGCCTAGGGAGGACGAAAATGACCTAAATGTTCATCCAATGACACAAAACACCTATTAGATGCACAAGATTGGTTAAAAACCCTAATTGGACAAGAATTAGCCTAGGGAGGAGGAAAATGACCTAAATGTTCATCCAATGACACAAAACACCTATTGGATGCACAAGATTGGTTAAAAACCCTAATTGGACAAGAATTAGCCTAGGGAGGACGAAAATGACCTAATTGTTCATCCAATGACACAAAAACACCTATTGGATGCACAAGATTGGTTAGAAACCCTAATTGGACAAGAATAAGCCTAGGGAGGACGAAAATGACCTAATTGTTCATCCAATGACACAAAAACACCTATTGGATGCACAAGATTGGTTAGAAACACTAATTGGACAAGAATTAGCCTTGGGAGGACGAAAATGACCTAATTGTTCATCCAATGACACAAAAACACCTATTGGATGCACAAGATTGGTTAGAAACCCTAATTGGACAAGATTAAGTTTAGGGAGGACGAAAATGACGTAAATGTTCATCCAATGACACAAAAACACCTATTGGATGCACAAGATTGGTTAAAAACCCTAATTGGACAAGATTAAGTGTAGGCAGGACGAAAATGACCTAAATGTTCATCCAATGAGTCAAAACTCCTATTAGATGCACAAGATTGGTTAGAAACCCTAATTGGACAAGATTAAGTTTAGGGATGACGAAAATGACCGAAATGTTCATCCAATGACACAAAAACACCTATTGGATGCACAAGATTGGTTAGAAACCCTAATTGGACAAGATTAAGTTTAGGGAGGATGAAAATGACCTAAATGTTCATGCAATGACACAAAAACACCTATTGGATGCACAAGATTGGTTTGAAACCCTAATTGGACAAGATTAAGTTTAGGGAGGACGAAAATGACGTAAATGTTCATCCAATGACACAAAAACACCTATTGGATGCACAAGATTGGTTAAAAACCCTAATTGGACAAGATTAAGTGTAGGGAGGACGAAAATGACCTAAATGTTCATCAAATGAGTCAAAACTCCTATTAGATGCACAAGATTGGTTAGAAAACCCTAATTGGACAAGATTAAGTTTAGGGATGACGAAAATGACCTAAATGTTCATCCAATGACACAAAAACACCTATTGGATGCACAAGATTGGTTAGAAACCCTAATTGGACAAGATTAAGTTTAGGGAGGATGAAAATGACCTAAATGTTCATGCAATGACACAAAAACACCTACTGGATGCACAAGATTGGTTTGAAACCCTAATTGGACAAGATTAAGTTTAGGGAGGACGAAAATGACGTAAATGTTCATGCAATGACACAAAACACCTATTGGATGCAGAAGATTGGTTAAAAACCCTAATTGGACAAGATTAAGTTTAGGGAGGACGAAAATGACCTAAATCTTCATCCAATGACACAAAAAACCTATTGGATGCACAAGATTGGTTAAAAACCCTAATTGCACAAGAATAAGCCTAGGGAGGACGAAAATGACCTAATTTTTCATCCAATGACACAAAACACCTATTGGATGCACAAGATTGGTTAGAAACGCTAATTGGACAAGAATTACCCTAGGGAGGACGAAAATGACCTAATTGTTCATCCAATGACACAAAAACAGCTATTGGATGCACAAGATTGGTTAGAAACCCTAATTGGACAAGATTAAGTTTAGGGAGGACGAAAATGACATAAATGTTCATTCAATGACACAAAAACAACTATTGGATGCACTAGATTGGTTAGAAACATTAATTGGACAACATTAAGTGTAGGGAGGACGAAGATGACCTAAATGTTCATCCAATGACACAAACACCTATTGGATGCACAAGATTCGTTAAAAACCCTAATTGGACATGAATTAGCCTAGGGAGGACGAAAATGATCTAATTGTTCATCCCATGACACAAAAACACCTATTGGATGCACAAGATTGGTCAGAAACCCTAATTGGACAAGATTAAGTTTAGGGAGAACGAAAATGACCTTAATGTTCATCTAATGACACAAAAACACCTATTGGATGCACAAGATTGGTTAAAAACCCTAGTTGGGCAAGATTAAGTGTAGGGAGGACAAAAATGACCTAAATGTTTATCCAATGACACAAAACACCTATTGGATGCACAAGATTGGTTAAAAACCCTAATTGGACAAGAATTAGCCTAGGTAAGACGAAAATGACCTAATTGTTCATCCAATGACACAAAACAACTATTGGATGCACAAGATTGGTTAGAAACCCCAGTTGCACAAGAAGTAGCCTAGGGAGGACGAAAATGACCTAATTGTTCATCCAATGACACAAAAACAGCTATTGGATGCACAAGATTGGTTAGAAACCCTAATTGGACAAGATTAAGTTTAGGGTGAACGGAAATGACCTAAATGTTCATCCAATGACACAAAAACACCTATTGGATGCACAAGATTGGTTAGAAACCCTAATTGGACAAGAATTAGCCTAGGGAGGACGAAAATGACCTAATTGTTCATCCAATGACACAAAAACACCTATTGGATGCACAAGATTGGTAAGAAACCCTAATTGGACAAGATTAAGTTTAGGGAGGATGAAAATGACGTAAATGTTCATGCAATGACACAAAACACCTATTGGATGCAGAAGATTGGTTAAAAACCCTAATTGGACAAGAATTAGCCTAGGGAGGACGAAAATGACCTAATTGTTCATCGAATGACACAAAAACACCTATTGGATGCACAAGATTGGTTAGAAACCCTAATTGGACAAGATTAAGTTTAGGGAGGACGAAAATGACGTAAATGTTCATGCAATGACACAAAACACCTATTGGATGCAAAAGATTGGTTAAAAACCCTAATTGGACAAGATTAAGTTTAGGGAGGACGAAAATGACCTAAATGTTCATCCAATGACACAAAAGACCTATTGGATGCACAGGATTGCTTAAAAACGCTAATTGGACAAGATTAAGTTTAGGGAGGACGAAAATGACCTAAATCTTCATCCAATGACACAAAAACACCTATTGGATGCACAAGATTGGTTAAAAACCTTAATTGGACAAGAATAAGCCAAGGGAGGACGAAAATGACCTAATTGTTCATCCAATGACACAAAACACCAATTGGATGCACAAGATTGGTTAAAAACCCAAATTGGACAAGAATTAGCCTTGGGAGGACGAAAATGACCTAATTATTCATCCAATGATACAAAAACACCTATTGGATGCACAAAATTGGTTAGAAACCCTAATTGGACAAGATTAAGTTTAGGTAGGACGAAAATGACCTAAATGTTCATCCAATGACACAAAACACCTATTGGATGCACAAGATTGGTAAAAAATATTCTTCCAATAACACAAAAACACCTATTGGATGCACAAGATTGGTTAGAAACCCTAATTGGAAAAGAATAAGCCTAGGGAGGACGAAAATGACCTAATTGTTCATCCAATGACACAAAACACCTATTGGATGCACAAGATTGGTTAGAAACCCGAATTGGACAAGAATTAGCCTAGGGAGGACGAAAATGACCTAATTGTTCATCCATTGACACAAAAACACCTATTGGATGCACAAGATTGGTTAGAAACCCTAATTGGACAAGATTAAGTTTAGCGAGGACGAAAATGACGTAAATGTTCATCCAATGAGTCAAAACTCCTATTAGATGCACAAGATTGGTTAGAAACCCTAATTGGACAAGATTAAGTTTAGGGATGACGAAAATGACCTAAATGTTCATCCAATGACACAAAAACACCTATTGGATGCACAAGATTGGTTAAAAACCCTAATTGCACAAGAATAAGCCTAGGGAGGACGAAAATGACCTAATTTTTCATCCAATGACACAAAACACCTATTGGATGCACAAGATTGGTTAGAAACGCTAATTGGACAAGAATTACCCTAGGGAGGACGAAAATGACCTAATTGTTCATCCAATGACACAAAAACAGCTATTGGATGCACAAGATTGGTTAGAAACCCTAATTGGACAAGATTAAGTTTAGGGAGGACAAAAATGACATAAATGTTCATGCAATGACACAAAACACCTATTGGATGCACAAGATTGGTTAGAAACCCTAATTGGACAAGAATTAGCCTAGGGAGGACGAAAATGACCTAATTGTTCATCCAATGACACAAAAACACCTATTGGATGCACAAGATTGGTTAGAAACCCTAATTGGACAAGATTAAGTTTAGGTAGCACGAAAATGACCAAAATGTTCATCCAATGACACAAAACACCTATTGGATGCACAAGATTGGTTAAAAACCCTAATTGGACAAGATTAAGTGTAGGGAGGACGAAAATGACCTAAATGTTCATCCAATGACACAAAAACACATATTGGATGCACAAGATTGGTTAGAAACCCTAATTGGACAAGCATAAGCCTAGCGAGGACGAAAAAGACCTAAATGGTCATCCAATGACACAAAAATAGCTATTGGATGCACAAGATTGGTTAGAAACCCTAATTGGACAAGATTAAGTTTAGGGAGGATGAAAATGACCTAAATGTTCATGCAATGACACAAAAACACCTATTGGATGCACAAGATTGGTTTGAAACCCTAATTGGACAAGATTAAGTTTAGGGAGGACGAAAATGACGTAAATGTTCATGCAATGACACAAAACACCTATTGGATGCAAAAGATTGGTTAAAAACCCTAATTGGACAAGATTAAGTTTAGGGAGGACGAAAATGACCTAAATGTTCATCCAATGACACAAATGACCTATTGGATGCACAAGATTGGTTAAAAACCCTAATTGGACAAGATTAAGTTTAGGGAGGACGAAAATGACCTAAATCTTCATCCAATGACACAAATGACCTATTGGATGCACAAGATTGGTTAAAAACCTTAATTGGACAAGATTAAGTTTAGGGAGGACGAAAATGACCTAAATCTTCATCCAATGACACAAAAACACCTATTGGATGCACAAGATTGGTTAAAAACCTTAATTGGACAAGAATAAGCCAAGGGAGGACGAAAATGACCTAATTGTTCATCCAATGACACAAAACAGCAATTGGATGCACAAGATTGGTTAAAAACCCTAATTGGACAAGAATTAGCCTAGGGAGGACGAAAATGATCTAATTGTTCATCCAATGACACAAAAACACGTATTGGATGCACAAGATTGGTAAGAAACCCTAATTGGACAAGATTAAGTTTAGGGAGGACGAAAATGACCTAAATGTTCATCCAATGACACAAAACACCTATTGGATGCACAAGATTGGTTAGAAACCCTAATTGGACAAGAATTAGCCTTGGGAGGACGAAAATGACCTAAATCTTCATCCAATGAAACAAAAACACCTATTGGATGCACAAGATTGGTTAAAAACCTTAATTGGACAAGAATAAGCCAAGGGAGGACGAAAATGACCTAATTGTTCATCCAATGACACAAAACACCAATTGGATGCACAAGATTGGTTAAAAACCCTAATTGGACAAGAATTAGCCTTGGGAGGACGAAAATGACCTAATTATTCATCCAATGATACAAAAACACCTATTGGATGCACAAAATTGGTTAGAAACCCTAATTGGACAAGATTAAGTTTAGGGAGGACGAAAATGACCTAAATGTTCATCCAATGACACAAAACACCTATTGGATGCACAAGATTGGTTAAAAACCCTAATTGGACAAGAATTAGCCTAGGGAGGACGAAAATGACCTAAATGTTCATCAAATGACACAAAACACCTATTGGATGCACAAGATTGGTTAAAAACCCTAATTGGACAAGATTAAGTGTAGGGAGGACGAAAATGACCTAAATGTTCATCCAATGACACAAAACACCTATTGGATGCACAAGAATGGTTAAAAACCCTAATTGGACAAGAATTAGCCTAGGGAGGACGAAAATGACCTAATTGTTCATCCAATGACACAAAAACACCTATTGGATGCACAAGATTGGTTAGAAACCCTAATTGGACAAGATTAAGATTAGGGAGGACGAAAATGACGTCAATGTTCATCCAATGACACAAAAACACCTATTGGATGCACAAGATTGGTTAAAAACCCTAATTGGACAAGATTAAGTGTAGGGAGGACGAAAATGACCTAAATGTTAATCCAAGGACACAAAACTCCTATTAGATGCACAAGATTGGTTAGAAACCCTAATTGGGCAAGATTAAGTTTTGCGATGACGAAAATGACCTAAATGTTCATCCAATGACACAAAAACACCTATTGGATGCACAAGATTGGTTAGAAACCCTAATTGGACAAGATTAAGTTTAGGGAGGATGAAAATGACCTAAATGTTCATGCAATGACACAAAAACACCTATTGGATGCACAAGATTGGTTTGAACCCCTAATTGGACAAGCATAAGCCTAGGGAGGACGAAAAAGACCTAAATGGTCATCCAATGACACAAAAATAGCTATTGGATGCACAAGATTGGTTAGAAACCCTAATTGGACAAGATTAAGTGTAGGGAGGACGAAAATGACGTAAATGTTCATGCAATGACACAAAACACCTATTGGATGCAGAAGATTGGTTAAAAACGCTAATTGGACAAGATTAAGTTTAGGGAGGACGAAAATGATCTAAATGTTCATCCAATGACACAAAAGACCTATTGGATGCACAAGATTGGTTAAAAACCCTAATTGGACAAGATTAAGTTTAGGGAGGACGAAAATGAACTAAATCTTCATCCAATGACACAAAAAACCTATTGGATGCACAAGATTGGTTAAAAACCCGAATTGCACAACAATAAGCCTAGGGAGGACGAAAATGACCTAATTGTTCATCCAATGACACAAAACACCTATTGGATGCACAAGATTGGTTAGAAACCGTAATTGGACAAGAATTAGCCTAGGGAGGACGAAAATGACCTAATTGTTCATCCAATGACACAAAAACAGCTATTGGATGCACAAGATTGGTTAGAAACCCTAATTGGATAAGATTTAGTTTAGGGAGGACGAAAATGACATAAATGTTCATTCAATGACACAAACACCTATTGGATGCACAAGATTGGTTAAAAACAATAAATTGGACAAGAATTAGCCTAGGGAGGACGAAAATGATCTAATTGTTCATCCCATGACACAAAAACACCTATTGGATGCACAAGATTGGTTAGAAACCCTAATTGGACAAGATTAAGTTTAGGGAGGATGAAAATGACCTAAATGTTCATCCAATGACACAAAACACCTATTGGATGCACAAGATTGGTTAAAAATATTCTTCCAATAACACAAAAACAACTATTGGATGCACAAGATTGGTTACAAACCGTAATTGGACAAGAATAAGCCTAGGGAGGACGAAAATGACCTAATTGTTCATCCAATGACACAAAACACCTATTGGATGCACAAGATTGGTTAGAAACCCGAATTGGACAAGAATTAGCCTAGGGAGGACGAAAATGACCTAATTGTTCATCCAATGACACAAAAACACCAATTGGATGCACAAGATTGGTTAGAAACCCTAATTGGACAAGATTAAGTTTAGGGAGGACGAAAATGACGTAAATGTTCATCCAATGACACAAAAACACCTATTGGATGCACAAGATTGGTTAAAAACCGTAATTTGACAAGAATTAGCCTAGGGAGGACGAAAATGACATAATTGTTCATCCAATGACACAAAAACACCTATTTGATTCACAAGATTGGTTAGAAACCCTAATTGGACAAGAATTAGCCTAGGGAGGACGAAAATGACATAATTGTTCCTCCAATGACACAAAAACACCTATTTGATTCACAAGATTGGTTAGAAACCCTAATTGGACAAGAATTAGCTTAGGGAGGACGAAAATGACCTAATTGTTCATCCAATGACACAAAAAAACCAATTGGATGCACAAGATTGGTTAGAAACCCTAATTGGACAAGAATAAGCCTAGGGAGGACGAAAATGACCTAATTGTTCATCCAATGACACAAAAACACCTATTGGATGCACAAGATTGGTTAGAAACCCTAATTGGACAAGATTAAGTTTAGGTAGCACGAAAATGACCTAAATGTTCATCCAATGACACAAAACACCTATTGGATGCACAAGATTGGTTAAAAACCCTAATTGGACAAGATTAAGTGTAGGGAGGACGAAAATGACCTAATTGTTCATCCAATGACACAAAAACACCTATTGGATGCACAAGATTGGTTAAAAACCCTAATTGGACAAGATTAAGTGTAGGGAGGACGAAAATGACCTAAATGTTCATCCAATGAGTCAAAACTCCTATTAGATGCACAAGATTGGTTAGAAACCCTAATTGGACAAGATTAAGTTTAGGGATGACGAAAATGACCTAAATGTTCATCCAATGACACAAAAACACCTATTGGATGCACAAGTTTGGTTAGAAACCCTAATTGGACAAGATTAAGTTTAGGGAGGATGAAAATGACCTAAATGTTCATGCAATGACACAAAAACACCTACTGGATGCACAAGATTGGTTTGAAACCCTAATTGGACAAGATTAAGTTTAGGGAGGACGAAAATGACGTAAATGTTCATGCAATGACACAAAACACCTATTGGATGCAGAAGATTGGTTAAAAACCCTAATTGGACAAGATTAAGTTTAGGGAGGACGAAAATGATCTAAATGTTCATCCAATGACACAAAAGACCTATTGGATGCACAAGATTGGTTAAAAACCCTAATTGGACAAGATTAAGTTTAGGGAGGACGAAAATGACCTAAATCTTCATCCAATGACACAAAAAACCTATTGGATTCACAAGATTGGTTAAAAACCCTAATTGCACAAGAATAAGCCTAGGGAGGACGAAAATGTCGTAATTTTTCATCCAATGACACAAAACACCTATTGGATGCACAAGATTGGTTAGAAACGCTAATTGGACAAGAATTACCCTAGGGAGGACGAAAATGACCTAATTGTTCATCCAATGACACAAAAACAGCTATTGGATGCACAAGATTGGTTAGAAACCCTAATTGGACAAGATTAAGTTTAGGGAGGACGAAAATGACATAAATGTTCATTCAATGACACAAAAACAACTATTGGATGCACTAGATTGGTTAGAAACATTAATTGGACAAGATTAAGTGTAGGGAGCACGAAAATGACCTAAATGTTCATCCAATGACACAAACACCTATTGGATGCACAAGATTGGTTAAAAACCCTAATTGGACAAGAATTAGCGTAGGGAGGACGAAAATGATCTAATTATTCATCCCATGACACAAAAACACCTATTGGATGCACAAGATTGGTCAGAAACCCTAATTGGACAAGATTATGTTTAGGGAGAACGAAAATGACCTTAATTTTCATCTAATGACACAAAAACAGCTATTGGATGCACAAGAATGGTTAAAAACCCTAGTTGGGCAAGATTAAGTGTAGGGAGGACAAAAATGACCTAAATGTTTATCCAATGACACAAAACACCTATTGGATGCACAAGATTGGTTAAAAACCCTAATTGGACAAGAATTAGCCTAGGTAAGACGAAAATGACCTAATTGTTCATCCAATGACACAAAACAGCTATTGGATGCACAAGATTGGTTAGAAACCCTAATTGCACAAGAAGTAGCCTAGGGAGGACGAAAATGACCTAATTGTTCATCCAATGACACAAAAACAGCTATTGGATGCACAAGATTGGTTAGAAACCCTAATTGGACAAGATTAAGTTTAGGGTGAACGGAAATGACCTAAATGTTCATCCAATGACACTAAAACACCTATTGGATGCACAAGATTGGTTAGAAACCCTAATTGGACAAGAATTAGCCTAGGGAGGACGAAAATGACCTAATTGTTCATCCAATGACACAAAAACACCTATTGGATGCACAAGATTGGTAAGAAACCCTAATTGGACAAGATTAAGTTTAGGGAGGATGAAAATGACGTAAATGTTCATGCAATGACACAAAACACATATTGGATGCAGAAGATTGGTTAAAAACCCTAATTGGACAAGAATTAGCCTAGGGAGGACGAAAATGACCTAATTGTTCATCGAATGACACAAAAACACCTATTGGATGCACAAGATTGGTTAGAAACCCTAATTGGACAGGAATTAGCCTAGGGAGGACGAAAATGACCTAATTGTTCATCCAATGACACAAAAACACCTATTGGATGCACAAGATTGGTTAGAAACCCTAATTGGACAAGAATTAGCCTAGGGAGGACGAAAATGACCTAATTGTTCATCCAATGACACAAAAATAACTATTGGATGCACAAGATTGGTTAGAAACCCTAATTGGACAAGATTAAGTTTAGGGAGGACGAAAATGACATAAATGTTCATTCAATGACACAAAAACAACTATTGGATGCACTAGATTGGTTAGAAACATTAATTGGACAAGATTAAGTGTAGGGAGCACGAAAATGACCTAAATGTTCATCCAATGACACAAACACCTATTGGATGCACAAGATTGGTTAAAAACCCTAATTGGACAAGAATTAGCGTAGGGAGGACGAAAATGATCTAATTGTTCATCCCATGACACAAAAACACCTATTGGATGCACAAGATTGGTTAGAAACCCTAATTGGACAAGATTAAGTTTAGGGAGGACGAAAATGACATAAATGTTCATTCAATGACACAAAAACACCTATTGGATGCACTAGATTGGTTAAAAACCCTAGTTGGGCAAGATTAAGTGTAGGGAGGACAAAAATGACCTAAATGTTTATCCAATGACACAAAACACCTATTGGATGCACAAGATTGGTTAAAAACCCTAATTGGACAAGAATTAGCCTAGGTAAGACGAAAATGACCTAATTGTTCATCCAATGACACAAAACAACTATTGGATGCACAAGATTGGTTAGAAACCCTAGTTGCACAAGAAGTAGCCTAGGGAGGACGAAAATGACCTAATTGTTCATCCAATGACACAAAAACAGCTATTGGATGCACAAGATTGGTTAGAAACCCTAATTGGACAAGAATTAGCCTAGGGAGGACGAAAATGACCTAATTGTTCATCCAATGACACAAAAACACCTATTGGATGCACAAGATTGGTTAGAAACCCTAATTGGACAAGATTAAGTTTAGGTAGCACGAAAATGACCTAAATGTTCATCCAATGACACAAAACACCTATTGGATGCACAAGATTGGTTAAAAACCCTAATTGGACAAGATTAAGTGTAGGGAGGACGAAAATGACCTAATTGTTCATCCAATGACACAAAAACACCTATTGGATGCACAAGATTGGTTAAAAACCCTAATTGGACAAGATTAAGTGTAGGGAGGACGAAAATGACCTAAATGTTCATCCAATGAGTCAAAACTCCTATTAGATGCACAAGATTGGTTAGAAACCCTAATTGGACAAGATTAAGTTTAGGGATGACGAAAATGACCTAAATGTTCATCCAATGACACAAAAACACCTATTGGATGCACAAGATTGGTTAGAAACCCTAATTGGACAAGAATTAGCCTAGGGAGGACGAAAATGACCTAATTGTTCATCGAATAACACAAAAACACCTATTGGATGCACAAGATTGGTTAGAAAACCTAATTGGACAAGAATTAGCCTAGGGAGGACGAAAATGACCTAATTGTTCATCCAATGACACAAAAACACCTATTGGATGCACAAGATTGGTTAGAAACCCTAATTGGTCAAGAATTAGCCTAGGGAGGACGAAAATGACCTAATTGTTCATCCAATGACACAAAAACAGCTATTGGATGCACAAGATTGGTTAGAAACCCTAATTGGACAAGATTAAGTTTAGATAGGACGAAAATGACATAAATGTTCATTCAATGACACAAAAACAACTATTGGATGCACTAGATTGGTTAGAAACATTAATTGGACAAGATTAAGTGTAGGGAGGACGAAAATGACCTAATTGTTCATCGAATGACACAAAACACCAATTGGATGCACAAGATTGGTTAAAAACCTTAATTGGACAAGAATTAGCCTTGGGAGGACGAAAATAACTTAATTGTTCATCCAATGACACAAAAACACCTATTGGATGCACAAGATTGGTTAGAAACCCTAATTGGACAAGATTAAGTTTAGGGAGGACGAAAATGACGTAAATGTTCATCCAATGACACAAAAACACCTATTGGATGCACAAGATTGGTTAAAAACCCTAATTGGACAAGATTAAGTGTAGGCAGGACGAAAATGACCTAAATGTTCATCCAATGAGTCAAAACTCCTATTAGATGCACAAGATTGGTTAGAAACCCTAATTGGACAAGATTAAGTTTAGGGATGACGAAAATGACCGAAATGTTCATCCAATGACACAAAAACACCTATTGGATGCACAAGATTGGTTAGAAACCCTAATTGGACAAGATTAAGTTTAGGGAGGATGAAAATGACCTAAATGTTCATGCAATGACACAAAAACACCTATTGGATGCACAAGATTGGTTTGAAACCCTAATTGGACAAGATTAAGTTTAGGGAGGACGAAAATGACGTAAATGTTCATCCAATGACACAAAAACACCTATTGGATGCACAAGATTGGTTAAAAACCCTAATTGGACAAGATTAAGTGTAGGGAGGACGAAAATGACCTAAATGTTCATCAAATGAGTCAAAACTCCTATTAGATGCACAAGATTGGTTAGAAAACCCTAATTGGACAAGATTAAGTTTAGGGATGACGAAAATGACCTAAATGTTCATCCAATGACACAAAAACACCTATTGGATGCACAAGATTGGTTAGAAACCCTAATTGGACAAGATTAAGTTTAGGGAGGATGAAAATGACCTAAATGTTCATGCAATGACACAAAAACACCTACTGGATGCACAAGATTGGTTTGAAACCCTAATTGGACAAGATTAAGTTTAGGGAGGACGAAAATGACGTAAATGTTCATGCAATGACACAAAACACCTATTGGATGTAGAAGATTGGTTAAAAACCCTAATTGGACAAGATTAAGTTTAGGGAGGACGAAAATGATCTAAATGTTCATCCAATGACACAAAAGACCTATTGGATGCACAAGATTGGTTAAAAACCCTAATTGGACAAGATTAAGTTTAGGGAGGACGAAAATGACCTAAATCTTCATCCAATGACACAAAAAACCTATTGGATGCACAAGATTGGTTAAAAACCCTAATTGCACAAGAATAAGCCTAGGGAGGACGAAAATGACCTAATTTTTCATCCAATGACACAAAACACCTATTGGATGCACAAGATTGGTTAGAAACGCTAATTGGACAAGAATTACCCTAGGGAGGACGAAAATGACCTAATTGTTCATCCAATGACACAAAAACAGCTGTTGGATGCACAAGATTGGTTAGAAACCCTAATTGGACAAGATTAAGTTTAGGGAGCACGAAAATGACATAAATGTTCATTCAATGACACAAAAACAACTATTGGATGCACTAGATTGGTTAGAAACATTAATTGGACAACATTAAGTGTAGGGAGGACGAAGATGACCTAAATGTTCATCCAATGAGTCAAAACTCCTATTAGATGCACAAGATTGGTTAGAAACCCTAATTGGACAAGATTAAGTTTAGGGATGACGAAAATGACCTAAATGTTCATCCAATGACACAAAAACACCTATTGGATGCACAAGATTGGTTAGAAACCCTAATTGGACAAGATTAAGTTTAGGGAGGATGAAAATGACCTAAATGTTCATGCAATGACACAAAAACACCTACTGGATGCACAAGATTGGTTTGAAACCCTAATTGGACAAGATTAAGTTTAGGGAGGACGAAAATGACGTAAATGTTCATCCAATGACACAAAACACCTATTGGATGCACAAGATTGGTTAAAAACCCTAATTGGACAAGATTAAGTTTAGGGAGGACGAAAATGACCTAAATCTTCATCCAATGACACAAAAAACCTATTGGATGCACAAGATTGGTTAAAAACCCTAATTGCACAAGAATAAGCCTAGGGAGGACGAAAATGACCTAATTTTTCATCCAATGACACAAAACACCTATTGGATGCACAAGATTGGTTAGAAACGCTAATTGGACAAGAATTACCCTAGGGAGGACGAAAATGACCTAATTGTTCATCCAATGACACAAAAACAGCTATTGGATGCACAAGATTGGTTAGAAACCCTAATTGGACAAGATTAAGTTTAGGGAGGACGAAAATGACGTAAATGTTCATTCAATGACACAAAAACAACTATTGGATGCACTAGATTGGTTAGAAACATTAATTGGACAAGATTAAGTGTAGGGAGGACGAAAATGTCCTAAATGTTCATCCAATGACACAAACACCTATTGGATGCACAAGATTGGTTAAAAACCCTAATTGGACAAGAAATAGCGTAGGGAGGACGAAAATGATCTAATTGTTCATCCCATGACACAAAAACACCTATTGGATGCACAAGATTGGTCAGAAACCCTAATTGGACAAGATTATGTTTAGGGAGAACGAAAATGACCTTAATGTTCATCTAATGACACAAAAACACTTATGGGATGCACAAGATTTGTTAAAAACCCTAGTTGGGCAAGATTAAGTGTAGGGAGGACAAAAATGACCTAAATGTTTATCCAATGACACAAAACACCTATTGGATGCACAAGATTGGTTAAAAACCCTAATTGGACAAGAATTAGCCTAGGTAAGACGAAAATGACCTAATTGTTCATCCAATGACACAAAACAGCTATTGGATGCACAAGATTGGTTAGAAACCCTAATTGCACAAGAAGTAGCCTAGGGAGGACGAAAATGACCTAATTGTTCATCCAATGACACAAAAACAGCTATTGGATGCACAAGATTGGTTAGAAACCCTAATTGGACAAGATTAAGTTTAGGGTGAACGGAAATGACCTAAATGTTCATCCAATGACACTAAAACACCTATTGGATGCACAAGATTGGTTAGAAACCCTAATTGGACAAGAATTAGCCTAGGGAGGACGAAAATGACCTAATTGTTCATCCAATGACACAAAAACACCTATTGGATGCACAAGATTGGTAAGAAACCCTAATTGGACAAGATTAAGTTTAGGGAGGACGAAAATGACCTAAATGGTCATCCAATGACACAAAACACCTATTGGATGCACAAGATTGGTTAGAAACCCTATTTGGACAAGAATTAGCCTAGGGAGGACGAAAATGACCTAATTTTTCATCCAATGACACAAAACACCAATTGGATGCACAAGATTGGTTAGAAACCCTAATTGGACAAGAATTAGCCTTGGGAGGGCGAAAATGACGTAATTATTCATCCAATGACACAAAAACACCTATTGGATGCACAAGATTGGTTAGAAACCCTAATTGGACAAGAATTAGCCTAGGGAGGACGAAAATGACCTAATTGTTCATCCAATGACACAAAAACACCTATTGGATGCACAAGATTGGTTAGAAACCCTAATTGGACAAGATTAAGTTTAGGTAGCACGAAAATGACCAAAATGTTCATCCAATGACACAAAACACCTATTGGATGCACAAGATTGGTTAAAAACCCTAATTGGACAAGATTAAGTGTAGGGAGGACGAAAATGACCTAAATGTTCATCCAATGACACAAAAACACATATTGGATGCACAAGATTGGTTAGAAACCCTAATTGGACAAGCATAAGCCTAGGGAGGACGAAAAAGACCTAAATGGTCATCCAATGACACAAAAATAGCTATTGGATGCACAAGATTGGTTAGAAACCCTAATTGGACAAGATTAAGTTTAGGGAGGATGAAAATGACCAAAATGTTCATGCAATGACACAAAAACACCTATTGGATGCACAAGATTGGTTTGAAACCCTAATTGGACAAGATTAAGTTTAGGGAGGACGAAAATGACGTAAATGTTCATGCAATGACACAAAACACCTATTGGATGCAAAAGATTGGTTAAAAACCCTAATTGGACAAGATTAAGTTTAGGGAGGACGAAAATGACCTAAATGTTCATCCAATGACACAAAAGACCTATTGGATGCACAAGATTGGTTAAAAAAGCTAATTGGACAAGATTAAGTTTATAGAGGACGAAAATGACCTAAATCTTCATCCAATGACACAAAAACACCTATTGGATGCACAAGATTGGTTAAAAACCTTAATTGGACAAGAATAAGCCAAGGGAGGACGAAAATGACCTAATTGTTCATCCAATGACACAAAACACCAATTGGATGCACAAGATTGGTTAAAAACCCTAATTGGACAAGAATTAGCCTAGGGAGGACGAAAATGATCTAATTGTTCATCCAATGACACAAAAACACCTATTGGATGCACAAGATTGGTAAGAAACCCTAATTGGACAAGATTAAGTTTAGGGAGGACGAAAATGACCTAAATGTTCATCCAATGACACAAAACACCTATTGGATGCACAAGATTGGTTAAAAACCCTAATTGGACAAGAATTAGCCTAGGGAGGAAGAAAATGACCTAATTGTTCATCCAATGACACAAAAACACCTATTGGATGCACAAGATTGGTTAGAAACCCTAATTGGACAAGAATTAGCCTAGGGAGGACGAAAATGACCTAATTGTTCATCCAATGACACAAAAACAACTATTGGATGCACAAGATTGGTAAGAAACCCTAATTGGACAAGATTAAGTTTAGGGAGGATGAAAATGACGTAAATGTTCATGCAATGACACAAAACACATATTGGATGCAGAAGATTGGTTAAAAACCCTAATTGGACAAGAATTAGCCTAGGGAGGACGAAAATGACCTAATTGTTCATCGAATGACACAAAAACACCTATTGGATGCACAAGATTGGTTAGAAACCCTAATTGGACAAGAATTAGCCTAGGGAGGACGAAAATGACCTAATTGTTCATCCAATGACACAAAAACACCTATTGGATGCACAAGATTGGTTAAAAACCCTAATTGGACAAGATTAAGTGTAGGGAGGACGAAAATGACCTAAATGTTCATCCAATGAGTCAAAACTCCTATTAGATGCACAAGATTGGTTAGAAACCCTAATTGGACAAGATTAAGTTTAGGGATGACGAAAATGACCTAAATGTTCATCCAATGACACAAAAACACCTATTGGATGCACAAGATTGGTTAGAAACCCTAATTGGACAAGAATTAGCCTAGGGAGGACGAAAATGACCTAATTGTTCATCGAATAACACAAAAACACCTATTGGATGCACAAGATTGGTTAGAAAACCTAATTGGACAAGAATTAGCCTAGGGAGGACGAAAATGACCTAATTGTTCATCCAATGACACAAAAACACCTATTGGATGCACAAGATTGGTTAGAAACCCTAATTGGTCAAGAATTAGCCTAGGGAGGACGAAAATGACCTAATTGTTCATCCAATGACACAAAAACAGCTATTGGATGCACAAGATTGGTTAGAAACCCTAATTGGACAAGATTAAGTTTAGATAGGACGAAAATGACATAAATGTTCATTCAATGACACAAAAACAACTATTGGATGCACTAGATTGGTTAGAAACATTAATTGGACAAGATTAAGTGTAGGGAGGACGAAAATGACCTAATTGTTCATCGAATGACACAAAACACCAATTGGATGCACAAGATTGGTTAAAAACCTTAATTGGACAAGAATTAGCCTTGGGAGGACGAAAATAACTTAATTGTTCATCCAATGACACAAAAACACCTATTGGATGCACAAGATTGGTTAGAAACCCTAATTGGACAAGATTAAGTTTAGGGAGGACGAAAATGACGTAAATGTTCATCCAATGACACAAAAACACCTATTGGATGCACAAGATTGGTTAAAAACCCTAATTGGACAAGATTAAGTGTAGGCAGGACGAAAATGACCTAAATGTTCATCCAATGAGTCAAAACTCCTATTAGATGCACAAGATTGGTTAGAAACCCTAATTGGACAAGATTAAGTTTAGGGATGACGAAAATGACCGAAATGTTCATCCAATGACACAAAAACACCTATTGGATGCACAAGATTGGTTAGAAACCCTAATTGGACAAGATTAAGTTTAGGGAGGATGAAAATGACCTAAATGTTCATGCAATGACACAAAAACACCTATTGGATGCACAAGATTGGTTTGAAACCCTAATTGGACAAGATTAAGTTTAGGGAGGACGAAAATGACGTAAATGTTCATCCAATGACACAAAAACACCTATTGGATGCACAAGATTGGTTAAAAACCCTAATTGGACAAGATTAAGTGTAGGGAGGACGAAAATGACCTAAATGTTCATCAAATGAGTCAAAACTCCTATTAGATGCACAAGATTGGTTAGAAAACCCTAATTGGACAAGATTAAGTTTAGGGATGACGAAAATGACCTAAATGTTCATCCAATGACACAAAAACACCTATTGGATGCACAAGATTGGTTAGAAACCCTAATTGGACAAGATTAAGTTTAGGGAGGATGAAAATGACCTAAATGTTCATGCAATGACACAAAAACACCTACTGGATGCACAAGATTGGTTTGAAACCCTAATTGGACAAGATTAAGTTTAGGGAGGACGAAAATGACGTAAATGTTCATGCAATGACACAAAACACCTATTGGATGCAGAAGATTGGTTAAAAACCCTAATTGGACAAGATTAAGTTTAGGGAGGACGAAAATGATCTAAATGTTCATCCAATGACACAAAAGACCTATTGGATGCACAAGATTGGTTAAAAACCCTAATTGGACAAGATTAAGTTTAGGGAGGACGAAAATGACCTAAATCTTCATCCAATGACACAAAAAATCTATTGGATGCACAAGATTGGTTAAAAACCCTAATTGCACAAGAATAAGCCTAGGGAGGACGAAAATGACCTAATTTTTCATCCAATGACACAAAACACCTATTGGATGCACAAGATTGGTTAGAAACGCTAATTGGACAAGAATTACCCTAGGGAGGACGAAAATGACCTAATTGTTCATCCAATGACACAAAAACAGCTGTTGGATGCACAAGATTGGTTAGAAACCCTAATTGGACAAGATTAAGT
>JBBPBS010000767.1:852632-899474 GCA_037974835.1 Cicer judaicum | reverse complement strand
TTCATCCAATGACACAAAAACACCTATTGGATGCACAAGATTGGTTAAAAACCCTAATTGGACAAGATTAAGTGTAGGGAGGACGAAAATGACCTAAATGTTCATCCAATGAGTCAAAACTCCTATTAGATGCACAAGATTGGTTAGAAACCCTAATTGGACAAGATTAAGTTTAGGGATGACGAAAATGACCTAAATGTTCATCCATTGACACAAAAACACCTATTGGATGCACAAGATTGGTTAGAAACCCTAATTGGACAAGATTAAGTTTAGGGAGGATGAAAATGACCTAAATGTTCATGCAATGACACAAAAACAACTATTGGATGCACAAGATTGGTTTGAAACCCTAATTGGACAAGATTAAGTTTAGGGAGGACGAAAATGACGTAAATGTTCATGCAATGACACAAAACACCTATTGGATGCAGAAGATTGGTTAAAAACCCTAATTGGACAAGATTAAGTTTAGGGAGGACGAAAATGATCTAACTGTTCATCCAATGACACAAAAGACCTATTATTTGATGCACAAGATTGGTTAGAAACCCTAATTGGACAAGAATTAGCCTAGGGAGGACGAAAATGACCTAATTGTTCATCGAATAACACAAAAACACCTATTGGATGCACAAGATTGGTTAGAAAACCTAATTGGACAAGAATTAGCCTAGGGAGGACGAAAATGACCTAATTGTTCATCCAATGACACAAAAACACCTATTGGATGCACAAGATTGGTTAGAAACCCTAATTGGACAAGATTAAGTTTAGGGAGGACAAAAATGACATAAATGTTCATCCAATGACACAAAACACCTATTGGATGCACAAGATTGGTTAGAAAACCTAATTGGACAAGATTAAGTGTAGGGAGGACGAAAATGACCTAATTGTTCATCCAATGACACAAAACACCTATTGGATGCACAAGATGGGTTAAAAACCCTAATTGGACAAGAATTAGCCTAGGGAGGACGAAAATGACCTAATTGTTCATCCAATGACACAAAAACACCTATTGGATGCACAAGATTGGTTAGAAACCCTAATTGGACAAGATTAAGTTTAGGGAGGACGAAAATGATCTAATTGTTCATCCAATGACACAAAAACACCTATTGGATGCACAAGATTGGTAAGAAACCCTAATTGGACAAGATTAAGTTTAGGGAGGACGAAAATGACCTAAATGATCATCCAATGACACTAAACACCTATTGGATGCACAAGATTGGTTAAAAACCCTAATTGGACAAGAATTAGCCTAGGGAGGACGAAAACGACCTAATTGTTCATCCAATGACACAAAAACACCTATTGGATGCACAAGATTGTTTAGAAACCCTAATTGGACAAGATTAAGTTTAGGGAGGACGAAAATGATCTAATTGTTCATCCAATGACACAAAAACACCTATTGGATGCACAAGATTGGTAAGAAACCCTAATTGGACAAGATTAAGTTTAGGGAGGACGAAAATGACCTAAATGATCATCCAATGACACTAAACACCTATTGGATGCACAAGATTGGTTAAAAACCCTAATTGGACAAGAATTAGCCTTGGGAGGACGAAAATGACCTAATTGTTCGTCCAATGACACAAAAACACCTATTGGATGCACAAGATTGGTTAGTAACCCTAATTGGACAAGAATAAGCCTAGGGAGGATGAAAATGACCTACTTGTTCATCCAATGACACAAAACACCAATTGGATGCACAAGATTGGTTAAAAACCCAAATTGGACAAGAATTAGCCTAGGGAGGACCAAAATGACCTAATTGTTCATCCAATGACACAAAAACACCTATTGGATGCACAAGATTGGTAAGAAACCCTAATTGGACAAGATTAAGTTTAGGGAGGACGAAAATGACCTAAATGATCATCCAATGACACAAAACACCTATTGGATGCACAAGATTGGTTAAAAACCCTAATTGGACAAGAATTAGCCTAGGGAGGACGAAAATGACCTAATTGTTCATCCAATGACACAAAAACACCTATTGGATGCACAAGATTGGTTAGAAACCCTAATTGAACAAGATTAAATGTAGGGAGGACGAAAATGACCTAAATGTTCATCCAATGACACAAAACACCTATTGGATGCACAAGATTGGTTAAAAACCCTAATTGGACAAGAATTATCATAGGGAGGACGAAAATGACCTAATTGTTGATCCAATGACACAAAAACACCAATTGGATGCACAAGATTGTTCAGAAACCCTAATTGGACAAGATAAAGTGTAGGGAGGACGAAAATGACCTAAGTGTTCATCCAATGACACAAAACACCTATTGGATGCACAAGATTGGTTAAAAACCCTAATTGGATAAGAATTAGCCTAGGGAGGACGAAAATGACCTAATTGTTCATCCAATGACACAAAAACACCTATTGGATGCACAAGATTGGTTAGAAACCCTAATTGGACAAGATTAAGTTTAGGGAGGACGAAAATGACATAAATGTTCATTCAATGACACAAAAACACCTATTGGATGCACTAGATTGGTTAAAAACCCTAGTTGGGCAAGATTAAGTGTAGGGAGGACAAAAATGACCTAAATGTTTATCCAATGACACAAAACACCTATTGGATGCACAAGATTGGTTAAAAACCCTAATTGGACAAGAATTAGCCTAGGTAAGACGAAAATGACCTAATTGTTCATCCAATGACACAAAACAACTATTGGATGCACAAGATTGGTTAGAAACCCCAGTTGCACAAGAAGTAGCCTAGGGAGGACGAAAATGACCTAATTGTTCATCCAATGACACAAAAACAGCTATTGGATGCACAAGATTGGTTAGAAACCCTAATTGGACAAGATTAAGTTTAGGGTGAACGGAAATGACCTAAATGTTCATCCAATGACACAAAAACACCTATTGGATGCACAAGATTGGTTAGAAACCCTAATTGGACAAGATTAAGTTTAGGGAGGACGAAAATGACGTAAATGTTCATGCAACGACACAAAACACCTATTGGATGCAGAAGATTGGTTAAAAACACTAATTAGACAAGAATTAGCCTAGGGAGGACGAAAATGACCTTATTGTTCATCGAATGACACAAAAACACCTATTGGATGCACAAGATTGGTTAGAAACCCTAATTGGACAAAATTAAGTTTAGGGAGGACGAAAATGACCTAAATGTTCATCCAATGACACAAAAACACCTATTGGATGCACAAGATTGGTTAAAAATCCTAATTGGACCAGAATAACCCAAGGGAGGACGAAAATGACCTAATTGTTCATCCAATGACACAAAACACCAATTGGATGCACAAGATTGGTTAA
The DNA here is from genome assembly GCA_037974835.1 of Cicer judaicum. Classification (NCBI taxonomy): domain Eukaryota; kingdom Viridiplantae; phylum Streptophyta; class Magnoliopsida; order Fabales; family Fabaceae; genus Cicer; species Cicer judaicum. Next base: position 896,138 of record JBBPBS010000767.1, on the reverse strand, counting down.
AAACCCTAATTGGACAGGAATTAGCCTAGGGAGGACGAAAATGACCTAATTGTTCATCCAATGACACAAAACAACTATTGGATGCACAAGATTGGTTAGAAACCCTAGTTGCACAAGAAGTAGCCTAGGGAGGACGAAAATGACCTAATTGTTCATCCAATGACACAAAAACAGTTATTGGATGCACAAGATTGGTTAGAAACCCTAATTGGACAAGATTAACATTAGGGTGAACGGAAATGACGTAAATGTTCATCCAATGACACAAAAACACCTATTGGATGCACAAGATTGGTTAGAAACCCTAATTGGACAAGAATTAGCCTTGGGAGGACGAAAATGACCTAATTGTTCATCCAATGACACAAAAACACCTATTGGATGCACAAGATTGGTTAGAAACCCTAATTGGACAAGATTAAGTTTAGGGATGACGAAAATGACCTAAATGTTCATCCAATGACACAAAAACACCTATTGGATGCACAAGATTGGTTTGAAACCCTAATTGGACAAGATTAAGTTTAGGGAGGATGAAAATGACCTAAATGTTCATGCAATGACACAAAAACACCTACTGGATGCACAAGATTGGTTTGAAACCCTAATTGGACAAGATTAAGTTTAGGGAGGACGAAAATGACGTAAATGTTCATGCAATGACACAAAACACCTATTGGATGCAGAAGATTGGTTAAAAACCCTAATTGGACAAGATTAAGTTTAGGGAGGACGAAAATGATCTAAATGTTCATCCAATGAGTCAAAACTCCTATTAGATGCACAAGATTGGTTAGAAACCCTAATTGGACAAGATTAAGTTTAGGGATGACGAAAATGACCTAAATGTTCATCCAATGACACAAAAACACCTATTGGATGCACAAGATTGGTTAGAAACCCTAATTGGACAAGATTAAGTTTAGGGAGGATGAAAATGACCTAAATGTTCATGCAATGACACAAAAACACCTACTGGATGCACAAGATTGGTTTGAAACCCTAATTGGACAAGATTAAGTTTAGGGAGGACGAAAATGACGTAAATGTTCATCCAATGACACAAAACACCTATTGGATGCACAAGATTGGTTAAAAACCCTAATTGGACAAGATTAAGTTTAGGGAGGACGAAAATGACCTAAATCTTCATCCAATGACACAAAAAACCTATTGGATGCACAAGATTGGTTAAAAACCCTAATTGCACAAGAATAAGCCTAGGGAGGACGAAAATGACCTAATTTTTCATCCAATGACACAAAACACCTATTGGATGCACAAGATTGGTTAGAAACGCTAATTGGACAAGAATTACCCTAGGGAGGACGAAAATGACCTAATTGTTCATCCAATGACACAAAAACAGCTGTTGGATGCACAAGATTGGTTAGAAACCCTAATTGGACAAGATTAAGTATAGGGAGCACGAAAATGACATAAATGTTCATTCAATGACACAAAAACAACTATTGGATGCACTAGATTGGTTAGAAACATTAATTGGACAACATTAAGTGTAGGGAGGACGAAGATGACCTAAATGTTCATCCAATGACACAAACACCAATTGGATGCACAAGATTCGTTAAAAACCCTAATAGGACAAGAATTAGCCTAGGGAGGACGAAAATGATCTAATTGTTCATCCCATGACACAAAAACACCTATTGGATGCACAAGATTGGTCAGAAACCCTAATTGGAGAAGATTAAGTTTAGGGAGAACGAAAATGACCTTAATGTTCATCTAATGACACAAAAACACCTGTTGGATGCACAAGATTGGTTAAAAACCCTAGTTGGGAAAGATTAAGTGTAGGGAGGACAAAAATGACCTAAATGTTTATCCAATGACACAAAACACCTATTGGATGCACAAGATTGGTTAAAAACCCTAATTGGACAAGAATTAGCCTAGGTAAGACAAAAATGACCTAATTGTTCATCCAATGACACAAAACAACTATTGGATGCACAAGATTGGTTAGAAACCCTAGTTGCACAAGAAGTAGCCTAGGGAGGACGAAAATGACCTAATTGTTCATCCAATAACACAAAAACAGCTATTGGATGCATAAGATTGGTTAGAAACCCTAATTGGACAAGATTAAGTTTAGGGTGAAAGGAAATGACCTAAATGTTCATCCAATGACACAAAAACACCTATTGGATGCACAAGATTGGTTAAAAACCCTAATTGGACAAGAATTAGCCTAGGGAGGACGAAAATGACCTAATTGTTCATCCAATGACACAAAAACACCTATTGGATGCACAAGATTGGTTAGAAACCCTAATTGGACAAGATTAAGTTTAGGGAGGAAGAAAATGACGTAAATGTTCATGCAACGACACAAAACACCTATTGGATGCACAAGATTGGTTAAAAATCCTAATTGGACCAGAATAAGCCAAGGGAGGACGAAAATGACCTAATTGTTCATCCAATGACACAAAACACCAATTGGATGCACAATATTGGTTAAAAACCCTAATGGGACAAGAATTAGCCTAGGGAGGACGAAAATGACCTAATTGTTCATCCAACGACACAAAAACACCTATTGAATGCACAAAATTTGTTAGAAACCCTAATTGGACAAGATTAAGTTTAGGTAGCACGAAAATCACCTAAATGTTCATCCAATGACACAAAATACTTATTGGATGCACAAGATTGGTTAAAAATATTCTTCCAATAACACAAAAACTCCTATTGGATGCACAAGATTGGTTAGAAACCCTAATTGGACAAGAATTAGCCTAGGGAGGACGAAAATGACCTAATTGTTCATCCAATGACACAAAAACACCTATTGGATGCACAAGATTGGTTAGAAACCCTAATTGGACAAGATTAAGTTTAGGTAGCACGAAAATGACCTAAATGTTCATCCAATGACACAAAACACCTATTGGATGCACAAGATTGGTTAAAAACCCTAATTGGACAAGATTAAGTGTAGGGAGGACGAAAATGACCTAAATGTTCATCCAATGACACAAAAACACATATTGGATGCACAAGATTGGTTAGAAACCCTAATTGGACAAGCATAAGCCTAGGGAGGATGAAAAAGACCTAAATGGTCATCCAATGACACAAAAATAGCTATTGGATGCACAAGATTGGTTAGAAACCCTAATTGGACAAGATTAAGTTTAGGGAGGATGAAAATGACCTAAATGTTCATGCAATGACACAAAAACACCTATTGGATGCACAAGATTGGCTTGAAACCCTAATTGGACAAGATTAAGTTTAGGGAGGACGAAAGTGACGTAAATGTTCATGCAATGACACAAAACACATATTGGATGCAAAAGATTGGTTAAAAACCCTAATTGGACAAGATTAAGTTTAGGGAGGACGAAAATGACCTAAATGTTCATCCAATGACACAAAAGACCTATTGGATGCACAAGATTGGTTAAAAACGCTAATTGGACAAGATTAAGTTTAGGGAGGACGAAAATGACCTAAATCTTCATCCAATGACACAAAAACACCTATTGGATGCACAAGATTGGTTAGAAACCCTAATTGGACAAGATTAAGTTTAGGTAGCACGAAAATGACCTAAATGTTCATCCAATGACACAAAACACCTATTGGATGCACAAGATTGGTTAAAAACCCTAATTGGACAAGATTAAGTGTAGGGAGGACGAAAATGACCTAAATGTTCATCCAATGACACAAAAACACATATTGGATGCACAAGATTGGTTAGAAACCCTAATTGGACAAGCATAAGCCTAGGGAGGACGAAAAAGACCTAAATGGTCATCCAATGACACAAAACACCTATTGGATGCAAAAGATTGGTTAAAAACCCTAATTGCACAAGATTAAGTTTAGGGAGGACGACAATAACCTAAATGTTCATCCATTAACACAAAAGACCTATTGGATGCAAAAGATTGGTTAAAAACCCTAATTGGACAAGATTAAGTATTGGGAGGACGAAAATGACCTAAATCTTCATCCAATGACACAAAAACACCTATTGGATGCACAAGATTGGTTAAAAACCCTAATTGGACAAGAATAAGCCAAGGGAGGACGAAAATGACCTAATTGTTCATCCAATGACACAAAACACCAATTGGATGCACAATATTGGTTAAAAACCCTAATTGGACAAGAATTAGCCTAGGGAGGACGAAAATGACCTAATTGTTCATCCAACGACACAAAAACACCTATTGAATGCACAAAATTTGTTAGAAACACTAATTGGACAAGATTAAGTTTAGGTAGCACGAAAATGACCTAAATGTTCATCCAATGACACAAAATACTTATTGGATGCACAAGATTGGTTAAAAATATTCTTCCAATAACACAAAAACTCCTATTGGATGCACAAGATTGGTTAGAAACCCTAATTGGACAAGAATTAGCCTAGGGAGGACGAAAATGACCTAATTATTCATCCAATGATACAAAAACACCTATTGGATGCACAAAATTGGTTAGAAACCCAAATTGGACAAGATTAAGTTTAGGTAGGACGAAAATGACCTAAATGTTCATCCAATGACACAAAACACCTATTGGATGCACAAGATTGGTTAAAAATATTCTTCCAATAACACAAAAACACCTATTGGATGCACAAGATTGGTTAGAAACCCTAATTGGACAAGATTAAGTTTAGGGAGGACGAAAATGACGTAAATGTTCATCCAATGACACAAAAACACCTATTGGATGCACAAGAATGGTTAAAAACCCGAATTGGACAAGAATTAGCCTAGGGAGGACGAAAATGACCTAATTGTTCATCCAATGACACAAAAACACCTATTGGATGCACAAGATTGGTTAGAAACCCTAATTGGACAAGATTAAGTTTAGGGAGGACGAAAATGACGTAAATGTTCATCCAATGACACAAAAACACCTATTGGATGCACAAGATTGGTTAAAAACCCTAATTGGACAAGATTAAGTGTAGGGAGGACGAAAATGACCTAAATGTTCATCCAATGAGTCAAAACTCCTATTAGATGCACAAGATTGGTTAGAAACCCTAATTGGACAAGATTAAGTTTAGGGATGACGAAAATGACGTAAATGTTCATCCAATGACACAAAAACACCTATTGGATGCACAAGATTGGTTTGAAACCCTAATTGGACAAGATTAAGTTTAGGGAGGATGAAAATGACCTAAATGTTCATGCAATGACACAAAAACACCTACTGGATGCACAAGATTGGTTTGAAACCCTAATTGGACAAGCTTAAGTTTAGGGAGGACGAAAATGACGTAAATGTTCATGCAATGACACAAAACACCTATTGGATGCAGAAGATTGGTTAAAAACCCTAATTTGACAAGATTAAGTTTTGGGAGGACGAAAATGATCTAAATGTTCATGCAATGACACAAAAGACCTATTGGATGCACAAGATTGGTTAAAAACCCTAATTGGACAAGATTAAGTTTAGCGAGGACGAAAATGACCTAAATCTTCATCCAATGACACAAAAAACCTATTGGATGCACAAGATTGGTTAAAAACCCTAACTGCACAAGAATAAGCCTAGGGAGGACGAAAATGACCTAATTTTTCATCCAATGACACAAAACACCTATTGGATGCACATGATTGGTTAGAAACGCTAATTGGACAAGAATTACCCTAGGGAGGACGAAAATGACCTAATTGTTCATCCAATGACACAAAAACAGCTATTGGATGCACAAGATTGGTTAGAAACCCTAATTGGCCAAGATTAAGTTTAGGGAGGACGAAAATGACATAAATGTTCATTCAATGACACAAAAACAACTATTGGATGCACTAGATTGGTTAGAAACATTAATTGGACAACATTAAGTGTAGGGAGGACGAAGATGACCTAAATGTTCATCCAATGACACAAACACCTATTGGATGCACAAGATTCGTTAAAAACCCTAATTGGACAAGAATTAGCCTAGGGAGGACGAAAATGATCTAATTGTTCATCCCATGACACAAAAACACCTATTGAATGCACAAGATTGGTCAGAAACCCTAATTGGACAAGATTAAGTTTAGGGAGAACGAAAATGACCTTAATGTTCATCTAATGACACAAAAACACCTATTGGATGCACAAGATTGGTTAAAAACCCTAGTTGGGCAAGATTAAGTGTAGGGAGGACAAAAATGACCTAAATGTTTATCCAATGACACAAAACACCTATTGGATGCACAAGATTGGTTAAAAACCCTAATTGGACAAGAATTAGCCTAGGTAAGACGAAAATGACCTAATTGTTCATCCAATGACACAAAACAGCTATTGGATGCACAAGATTGGTTAGAAACCCTAATTGCACAAGAAGTAGCCTAGGGAGGACGAAAATGACCTAATTGTTCATCAAATGACACAAAAACAGCTATTGGATGCACAAGATTGGTTAGAAACCCTAATTGGACAAGATTAAGTTTAGGGTGAACGGAAATGACCTAAATGTTCATCCAATGACACAAAAACACCTATTGGATGCACAAGATTGGTTAGAAACCCTAATTGGACAAGAATTAGCCTAGGGAGGACGAAAATGACCTAATTGTTCATCCAATGACACAAAAACACCTATTGGATGCACAAGATTGGTAAGAAACCCTAATTGGACAAGATTAAGTTTAGGGAGGATGAAAATGACGTAAATGTTCATGCAATGACACAAAACACCTATTGGATGCAGAAGATTGGTTAAAAACCCTAATTGGACAAGAATTAGCCTAGGGAGGACGAAAATGACCTAATTGTTCATCCAATGACACAAAAACACCTATTGGATGCACAAGATTGGTTAGAAACCCTAATTGGACAAGAATTAGCCTAGGGAGGACGAAAATGACCTAATTGTTCATCCAATGACACAAAAACACCTATTGGATGCACAAGATTGGTTAGAAACCCTAATTGGAAGAGATTAAGTTTAGGGAGGACGAAAATGACATAAATGTTCATCCAATGACACAAAAACAACTATTGGATGCACAAGATTGGTTAGAAACCCTAATTGGACAAGATTAAGTGTAGGGAGGACGAAAATGACCTAAATGTTCATCCAATGACACAAACACCTATTGGATGCACAAGATTCGTGAAAAACCCTAATTGGACAAGAATTAGCCTAGGGAGGACGAAAATGGCCTAATTGTTCATCCCATGACACAAAAACATCTATTGGATGCACAAGATTGGTCAGAAACCCTAATTGGAAGAGATTATGTTTAGGGAGAACGAAAATGACCTTAATGTTCATCCAATGACACAAAAACAACTATTGGATGCACAAGATTGGTTAGAAACCGTAATTGGACAAGATTAAGTTTAGGGAGGACGAAAATGATCTAATTGTTCATCCAATGACACAAAAACACCTATTGGATGCACAAGATTGGTAAGAAACCCTAATTGGACAAGATTAAGATTAGGGAGGACGAAAATGACATAAATGTTCATCCAATGACACAAAAACAACTATTGGATGCACAAGATTGGTTAGAAACCCTAATTGGACAAGATTAAGTGTAGGGAGGACGGAAATGACCTAAATGATTATCCAATGACACAAACACCTATTGGATGCACAAGATTCGTTAAAAACCCTAATTGGACAAGAATTAGCCTAGGGAGAACGAAAATGATCTAATTGTTCATCCAATGACACAAAAACACCTATTGGATGCACAAGATTGGTCAGAAACCCTAATTGGACAAGATTAAGTTTAGGGAGAACGAAAATGACCTAAATGTTCATCTACTGACTCAAAAACACCTATTGGATGCAAAGGATTGGTTAAAAAACTTAATTGGACAAGAATTAGCCTAGGGAGGACGAAAATGACCTAATTGTTCATCCAATGACACAAAACACCAATTGGATGCACATGATTGGTTAAAACCCCTAATTGGACAAGAATTAGCCTTGGGAGGACGAAAATGACCTAATTATTCATCCAATGACACAAAAACACCTATTGGATGCACAAGATTGGTTAGAAACCCTAATTGGACAAGAATTAGCCTAGGGAGGACGAAAATGACCTAATTGTTCATCCAATGACACAAAAACACCTATTGGATGCACAAGATTGGTTAGAAACCCTAATTGGACAAGATTAAGTTTAGGTAGCACGAAAATGACCTAAATGTTCATCCAATGACACAAAACACCTATTGGATGCACAAGATTGGTTAAAAACCCTAATTGGACAAGATTAAGTGTAGGGAGGACGAAAATGACCTAAATGTTCATCCAATGACACAAAAACACATATTGGATGCACAAGATTGGTTAGAAACCCTAATTGGACAAGCATAAGCCTAGGGAGGACGAAAAAGACCTAAATGGTCATCCAATGACACAAAACACCTATTGGATGCAAAAGATTGGTTAAAAACCCTAATTGCACAAGATTAAGTTTAGGGAGGACGACAATAACCTAAATGTTCATCCATTAACACAAAAGACCTATTGGATGCAAAAGATTGGTTAAAAACCCTAATTGGACAAGATTAAGTATTGGGAGGACGAAAATGACCTAAATCTTCATCCAATGACACAAAAACACCTATTGGATGCACAAGATTGGTTAAAAACCCTAATTGGACAAGAATAAGCCAAGGGAGGACGAAAATGACCTAATTGTTCATCCAATGACACAAAACACCAATTGGATGCACAATATTGGTTAAAAACCCTAATTGGACAAGAATTAGCCTAGGGAGGACGAAAATGACCTAATTGTTCATCCAACGACACAAAAACACCTATTGAATGCACAAAATTTGTTAGAAACCCTAATTGGACAAGATTAAGTTTAGGTAGCACGAAAATGACCTAAATGTTCATCCAATGACACAAAATACTTATTGGATGCACAAGATTGGTTAAAAATATTCTTCCAATAACACAAAAACTCCTATTGGATGCACAAGATTGGTTAGAAACCCTAATTGGACAAGAATTAGCCTAGGGAGGACGAAAATGACCTAATTATTCATCCAATGATACAAAAACACCTATTGGATGCACAAAATTGGTTAGAAACCCAAATTGGACAAGATTAAGTTTAGGTAGGACGAAAATGACCTAAATGTTCATCCAATGACACAAAACACCTATTGGATGCACATGATTGGTTAAAAATATTCTTCCAATAACACAAAAACACCTATTGGATGCACAAGATTGGTTAGAAACCCTAATTGGACAAGATTAAGTTTAGGGAGGACGAAAATGACGTAAATGTTCATCCAATGACACAAAAACACCTATTGGATGCACAAGAATGGTTAAAAACCCGAATTGGACAAGAATTAGCCTAGGGAGGACGAAAATGACCTAATTGTTCATCCAATGACACAAAAACACCTATTGGATGCACAAGATTGGTTAGAAACCCTAATTGGACAAGATTAAGTTTAGGGAGGACGAAAATGACGTAAATGTTCATCCAATGACACAAAAACACCTATTGGATGCACAAGATTGGTTAAAAACCCTAATTGGACAAGATTAAGTGTAGGGAGGACGAAAATGACCTAAATGTTCATCCAATGAGTCAAAACTCCTATTAGATGCACAAGATTGGTTAGAAACCCTAATTGGACAAGATTAAGTTTAGGGATGACGAAAATGACCTAAATGTTCATCCAATGACACAAAAACACCTATTTGATGCACAAGATTGGTTAGAAACCCTAATTGGACAAGAATTAGCCTAGGGAGGACGAAAATGACCTAATTGTTCATCGAATAACACAAAAACACCTATTGGATGCACAAGATTGGTTAGAAAACCTAATTGGACAAGAATTAGCCAAGGGAGGACGAAAATGACCTAATTGTTCATCCAATGACACAAAAACACCTATTGGATGCACAAGATTGGTTAGAAACCCTAATTGGACAAGAATTAGCCTAGGGAGGACGAAAATGACCTAATTGTTCATCCAATGACACAAAAACAGCTATTGGATGCACAAGATTGGTTAGAAACCCTAATTGGACAAGATTAAGTTTAGATAGGACGAAAATGACATAAATGTTCATTCAATGACACAAAAACAACTATTGGATGCACTAGATTGGTTAGAAACATTAATTGGACAAGATTAAGTGTAGGGAGGACGAAAATGACCTAATTGTTCATCGAATGACACAAAACACCAATTGGATGCACAAGATTGGTTAAAAACCTTAATTGGACAAGAATTAGCCTTGGGAGGACGAAAATAACTTAATTGTTCATCCAATGACACAAAAACACCTATTGGATGCACAAGATTGGTTAGAAACCCTAATTGGACAAGATTAAGTTTAGGGAGGACGAAAATGACGTAAATGTTCATCCAATGACACAAAAACACCTATTGGATGCACAAGATTGGTTAAAAACCCTAATTGGACAAGATTAAGTGTAGGGAGGACGAAAATGTCCTAAATGTTCATCCAATGACTCAAAACTCCTATTAGATGCACAAGATTGGTTAGAAACCCTAATTGGACAAGATTAAGTTTAGGGAGGACGAAAATGATCTAATTATTCATCCAATGACACAAAAACACATATTGGATGCACATGATTGGTCAGAAACCCTAATTGGACAAGATTAAGTTTAGGGAGAACGAAAATGACCTAAATGTTCATCCAATGACACAAAACACCTATTGGATGCAAAAGATTGGTTAAAAACCCTAATTGGATAAGATTAAGTGTAGGGAGGACGAAAATGTCCTAAATGTTCATCCAATGACACAAAACTCCTATTAGATGCACAAGATTGGTTAGAAACCCTAATTGGACAAGATTAAGTTTAGGGAGGACAAAAATGACATAAATGTTCATCCAATGACACAAAAACAACTATTGGATGCACAAGATTGGTTAGAAACCCTAATTGGACAAGATTAAGTGTACGGAGGACAAAAATGACCTAAATGTTCATCCAATGACACAAAACACCTATTGGATGCACAAGATTGGTTAGAAAACCTAATTGGACAAGATTAAGTGTAGGGAGGATGAAAATGACCTAAATGTTCATCCAATGACACAAAACACCTATTGGATGCACAAGATGGGTTAAAAACCCTAATTGGACAAGAATTAGCCTAGGGAGGACGAAAATGACCTAATTGTTCATCCAATGACACAAAACACCTATTGGATGCACAAGATTGGTTAGAAACCCTAATTGGACAAGATTAAGTTTAGGGAGGACGAAAATGACCTAATTGTTCATCCAATGACACAAAAACACCTATTGGATGCACAAGATTGGTTAGAAACCCTAATTGGACAAGATTAAGTTTAGGGAGGACGAAAATGACGTAAATGTTCATCCAATGACACAAAAACACCTATTGGATGCACAAGATTGGTTAAAAACCCTAATTGGACAAGATTAATGGTACGGAGGACGAAAATGTCCTAAATGTTCATCCAATGACTCAAAACTCCTATTAGATGCACAAGATTGGTTAGAAACCCTAATTGGACAAGATTAAGTTTAGGGAGGACGAAAATGATCTAATTGTTCATCCAATGACACAAAAACACCTATTGGATGCACAAGATTGGTCAGAAACCCTAATTGGACAAGATTAAGTTTAGGGAGAACGAAAATGACCTAAATGTTCATCCAATGACACAAAAACACCTATTGGATGCACAAGATTGGTTAGAAACCCTAATTGGACAAGATTAAGTTTAGGGAGGACGAAAATGACGTAAATGTTCATCCAATGACACAAAACACCTATTAGATGCACAAGATTGGTTAGAAACCCTAATTGGACAAGAATTAGCCTAGGGAGGACGAAAATGACCTAATTGTTCATCCAATGACACAAAAACACCTATTGGATGCACAAGATTGGTTAGAAACCCTAATTGGACAAGAATTTGCCTAGTGAGGACGAAAAGGACCTAAATGTTCATCCAATGACACAAAACACCAATTGGATGCACAAGATTGGTTAAAAACCCTAATTGGACAAGATTAAGTGAAGAGAGGACGAAAATGACCTAAATATTCTTCCAATGACACAAAAACACCGATTGGATGCACAAGATTGGTTAGAAACCCTAATTGGATAAGATTAAGTTTAGGGAGGACGAAAATGACCTAATTGTTCATCCAATGACACAAAAACACCTATTGGATGCACAAGATTGGTTAGAAACCCTAATTGGACAAGATTAAGTTTAGGGAGGACGAAAATGACGTAAATGTTCATGCAATGACACAAAACACCTATTGGATGCAGAAGATTGGTTAAAAACCCTAATTGGACAAGATTAAGTTTAGGGAGGACGAAAATGATCTAAATGTTCATCCAATGAGTCAAAACTCCTATTAGATGCACAAGATTGGTTAGAAACCCTAATTGGACAAGATTAAGTTTAGGGATGACGAAAATGACCTAAATGTTCATCCAATGACACAAAAACACCTATTGGATGCACAAGATTGGTTAGAAACCCTAATTGGACAAGATTAAGTTTAGGGAGGATGAAAATGACCTAAATGTTCATGCAATGACACAAAAACACCTATTGGATGCACAAGATTGGTTTGAACCCCTAATTGGACAAGCATAAGCCTAGGGAGGACGAAAAAGACCTAAATGGTCATCCAATGACACAAAAATAGCTATTGGATGCACAAGATTGGTTAGAAACCCTAATTGGACAAGATTAAGTGTAGGGAGGACGAAAATGACGTAAATGTTCATGCAATGACACAAAACACCTATTGGATGCAGAAGATTGGTTAAAAACCCTAATTGGACAAGATTAAGTTTAGGGAGGACGAAAATGATCTAAATGTTCATCCAATGACACAAAAAACCTATTGGATGCACAAGATTGGTTAGAAACCCTAATTGGACAAGAATTAGCCTAGGGAGGACGAAAATGACCTAATTGTTCATCCAATGACACAAAAACACCTATTGGATGCACAAGATTGGTTAAAAACCCTAATTGGACAAGATTAAGTGTAGGGAGGACGAAAATGACCTAAATGTTCATCCAATGAGTCAAAACTCCTATTAGATGCACAAGATTGGTTAGAAACCCTAATTGGACAAGATTAAGTTTAGGGATGACGAAAATGACCTAAATGTTCATCCAATGACACAAAAACACCTATTGGATGCACAAGATTGGTTAGAAACCCTAATTGGACAAGAATTAGCCTAGGGAGGACGAAAATGACCTAATTGTTCATCGAATAACACAAAAACACCTATTGGATGCACAAGATTGGTTAGAAAACCTAATTGGACAAGAATTAGCCTAGGGAGGACGAAAATGACCTAATTGTTCATCCAATGACACAAAAACACCTATTGGATGCACAAGATTGGTTAGAAACCCTAATTGGTCAAGAATTAGCCTAGGGAGGACGAAAATGACCTAATTGTTCATCCAATGACACAAAAACAGCTATTGGATGCACAAGATTGGTTAGAAACCCTAATTGGACAAGATTAAGTTTAGATAGGACGAAAATGACATAAATGTTCATTCAATGACACAAAAACAACTATTGGATGCACTAGATTGGTTAGAAACATTAATTGGACAAGATTAAGTGTAGGGAGGACGAAAATGACCTAATTGTTCATCGAATGACACAAAACACCAATTGGATGCACAAGATTGGTTAAAAACCTTAATTGGACAAGAATTAGCCTTGGGAGGACGAAAATAACTTAATTGTTCATCCAATGACACAAAAACACCTATTGGATGCACAAGATTGGTTAGAAACCCTAATTGGACAAGATTAAGTTTAGGGAGGACGAAAATGACGTAAATGTTCATCCAATGACACAAAAACACCTATTGGATGCACAAGATTGGTTAAAAACCCTAATTGGACAAGATTAAGTGTAGGGAGGACGAAAATGACCTAAATGTTCATCCAATGAGACAAAACTCCTATTAGATGCACAAGATTGGTTAGAAACCCTAATTGGACAAGATTAAGTTTAGGGATGACGAAAATGACCTAAATGTTCATCCAATGACACAAAAACACCTATTGGATGCACAAGATTGGTTAGAAACCCTAATTGGACAAGAATTAGCCTAGGGAGGACGAAAATGACCTAATTGTTCATCGAATAACACAAAAACACCTATTGGATGCACAAGATTGGTTAGAAAACCTAATTGGACAAGAATTAGCCTAGGGAGGACGAAAATGACCTAATTGTTCATCCAATGACACAAAAACACCTATTGGATGCACAAGATTGGTTAGAAACCCTAATTGGACAAGAATTAGCCTAGGGAGGACGAAAATGACCTAATTGTTCATCCAATGACACAAAAACAGCTATTGGATGCACAAGATTGGTTAGAAACCCTAATTGGACAAGATTAAGTTTAGATAGGACGAAAATGACATAAATGTTCATTCAATGACACAAAAACAACTATTGGATGCACTAGATTGGTTAGAAACATTAATTGGACAAGATTAAGTGTAGGTAGGACGAAAATGACCTAATTGTTCATCGAATGACACAAAACACCAATTGGATGCACAAGATTGGTTAAAAACCTTAATTGGACAAGAATTAGCCTTGGGAGGACGAAAATAACCTAATTGTTCATCCAATGACACAAAAACACCTATTGGATGCACAAGATTGGTTAGAAACCCTAATTGGACAAGATTAAGTTTAGGGAGGACGAAAATGACGTAAATGTTCATCCAATGACACAAAAACACCTATTGGATGCACAAGATTGGTTAAAAACCCTAATTGGACAAGATTAAGTGTAGGGAGGACGAAAATGACCTAAATGTTCATCCAATGAGTCAAAACTCCTATTAGATGCACAAGATTGGTTAGAAACCCTAATTGGACAAGATTAAGTTTAGGGATGACGAAAATGACCTAAATGTTCATCCATTGACACAAAAACACCTATTGGATGCACAAGATTGGTTAGAAACCCTAATTGGACAAGATTAAGTTTAGGGAGGATGAAAATGACCTAAATGTTCATGCAATGACACAAAAACAACTATTGGATGCACAAGATTGGTTTGAAACCCTAATTGGACAAGATTAAGTTTAGGGAGGACGAAAATGACGTAAATGTTCATGCAATGACACAAAACACCTATTGGATGCAGAAGATTGGTTAAAAACCCTAATTGGACAAGATTAAGTTTAGGGAGGACGAAAATGATCTAGCTGTTCATCCAATGACACAAAAGACCTATTGGATGCACAAGATTGGTTAAAAACCCTAATTGGACAAGATTAAGTTTAGGGAAGACGAAAATGACTTAAATGTTCATGCAATGACACAAAACACCTATTGGATGCAGAAGATTGGTTAAAAACCCTAATTGGACAAGATTAAGTTTAGGGAGGACGAAAATGATCTAAATGTTCATCCCATGATACAAAAAACCTATTGGATGCGCAAGATTGGTTAAAAACCCTAATTGCACAAGAATAAGCCTAGGGAGGACGAAAATGACCTAATTTTTCATCCAATGACACAAAACACCTATTGGATGCACAAGATTGGTTAGAAACCCTAATTGGACAAGAATTAGCCTAGGGAGGACGAAAATGACCTAATTGTTCATCCAATGACACAAAAACACCTATTGGATGCACAAGATTGGTTAGAAACCCAAATTGGACAAGAATTAGACTAGGGAGGACGAAAATGACCTAATTGTTCATCCAATGACACAAAAACAGCTATTGGATGCACAAGATTGGTTAGAAACCCTAATTGGACAAGATTAAGTTTAGGGAGGACGAAAATGACATAAATGTTCATTCAATGACATAAAAACAACTATTGGATGCACTAGATTGGTTAGAAACATTAATTGGACAAGATTACGTGTAGGGAGGACGAAAATGACCTAAATGTTCATCCAATGACACAAACACCTATTGGATGCACAAGATTGGTTAAAAACCCTAATTGGAAAAGAATTAGCGTAGGGAGGACGAAAATGATCTAATTGTTCATCCCATGACACAAAAACAGCTATTGGATGCACAAGATTGGTTAGAAACCCTAATTGGACAAGATTAAGTTTAGGGAGGACGAAAATGACATAAATGTTCATTCAATGACACAAAAACACCTATTGGATGCACTAGATTGGTTAAAAACCCTAGTTGGGCAAGATTAAGTCTAGGGAGGACAAAAATGACCTAAATGTTTATCCAATGACACAAAACACCTATTGGATGCACAAGATTGGTTAAAAACCCTAATTGGACAAGAATTAGCCTAGGTAAGACGAAAATGACCTAATTGTTCATCCAATGACACAAAACAGCTATTGGATGCACAAGATTGGTTAGAAACCCTAATTGCACAAGAAGTAGCCTAGGGAGGACGAAAATGACCTAATTGTTCATCCAATGAAACAAAAACAGCTATTGGATGCACAAGATTGGTTAGAAACCCTAATTGGACAAGATTAAGTTTAGGGTGAACGGAAATGACCTAAATGTTCATCCAATGACACAAAAACACCTATTGGATGCACATGATTGGTTAGAAACCCTAATTGGACAAGAATTAGCCTAGGGAGGACGAAAATGACCTAATTGTTCATCCAATGACACAAAAACACCTATTGGATGCACAAGATTGGTAAGAAACCCTAATTGGACAAGATTAAGTTTAGGGAGGATGAAAATGACGTAAATGTTCATGCAATGACACAAAACACATATTGGATGCAGAAGATTGGTTAAAAACCCTAATTGGACAAGAATTAGCCTAGGGAGGACGAAAATGACCTAATTGTTCATCGAATGACACAAAAACACCTATTGGATGCACAAGATTGGTTAGAAACCCTAATTGGACAAGAATTAGCCTAGGGAGGACGAAAATGACCTAATTGTTCATCCAATGACACAAAAACAACTATTGGATGCACAAGATTGGTAAGAAACCCTAATTGGACAAGATTAAGTTTAGGGAGGACGAAAATGACATAAATGTTCATTCAATGACACAAAAACAACTATTGGATGCACTAGATTGGTTAGAAACATTAATTGGACAAGATTAAGTGTAGGGAGCACGAAAATGACCTAATTTTTCATCCAATGACACAAAAACACCTATTGGATGCACAAGATTGGTTTGAAACCCTAATTGGACAAGATTAAGTTTAGGGAGGACGAAAATGACGTAAATGTTCATGCAATGACACAAAACACCTATTGAATGCAAAAGATTGGTTTAAAACCCTAATTGGACAAGATTACGTTTAGGGAGGACGAAAATGATCTAAATGTTCATCCAATGACACAAAAGACCTATTGGATGCACAAGATTGGTTAAAAACCTTAATTGGACAAGATTAAGTTTAGGGAGGACGAAAATGATCTAAATCTTCATCCAATGACACAAAAAACCTATTGGATGCACGAGATTGGTTAAAAACCCTAATTGCACAAGAATAAGCCTAGGGAGGACGAAAATGACCTAATTGTTCATCCAATGACACAAAACACCTATTGGATGCACAAGATTGGTTAGAAACCCTAATTGGACAAGAATTAGCCTAGGGAGGACGAAAATGACCTAATAGTTCATCCAATGACACAAAAACACCTATTGGATGCACAAGATTGGTTAGAAACCCTAATTGGACAAGAATTAGCCTAGGGAGGACGAAAATGACCTAATTGTTCATCCAATGACACAAAAACAGCTATTGGATGCACAAGATTGGTTAGAAACCCTAATTGGACAAGATTAAGTTTAGGGAGGACGAAAATGACGTAAATGTTCATTCAATGACACAAAAACAACTATTGGATGCACTAGATTGGTTAGAAACATTAATTGGACAAGATTAAGTGTAGGGAGGACGAAAATGTCCTAAATGTTCATCCAATGACACAAACACCTATTGGATGCACAAGATTGGTTAAAAACCCTAATTGGACAAGAAATAGCGTAGGGAGGACGAAAATGATCTAATTGTTCATCCCATGACACAAAAACACCTATTGGATGCACAAGATTGGTCAGAAACCCTAATTGGACAAGATTTTGTTTAGGGAGAACGAAAATGACCTTAATGTTCATCTAATGACACAAAAACACTTATGGGATGCACAAGATTTGTTAAAAACCCTAGTTGGGCAAGATTAAGTGTAGGGAGGACAAAAATGACCTAAATGTTTATCCAATGACACAAAACACCTATTGGATGCACAAGATTGGTTAAAAACCCTAATTGGACAAGAATTAGCCTAGCTAAGACGAAAATGACCTAATTGTTCATCCAATGACACAAAACATGTATTGGATGCACAAGATTGGTTAGAAACCCTAATTGCACAAGAAGTAGCCTAGGGAGGACGAAAATGACCTAATTATTCATCCAATGACACAAAAACAGCTATTGGATGCACAAGATTGGTTAGAAACCCTAATTGGACAAGATTAAGTTTAGGGTAAATGGAAATGACCTATATGTTCATCCAATGACACAAAAACACCTATTGGATGCACAAGATTGGTTAGAAACCCTAATTGGACAAGAATTAGCCTAGGGAGGACGAAAATGACCTAATTGTTCATCCAATGACACAAAAACACCTATTGGATGCACAAGATTGGTTAGAAACCCTAATTGGACAAGATTAAGTTTAGGGAGGTTGAAAACGACGTAAATGTTCATGCAATGACACAAAACACCTATTGGATGCAGAAGATTGGTTAAAAACCCTAATTGGACAAGAATTAGCCTAGGGAGGACGAAAATGACCTAATTGTTCATCGAATGACACAAAAAAACCTATTGGATGGACAAGATTGGTTAGAAACCCTAATTGGACAAGATTAAGTTTAGGGAGGACGAAAATGACCTAAATGTTCATCCAATGACACAAAAACACCTATTGGATGCACATGATTGGTTAAAAACCCTAATTGGTCAAGAATAAGCCAAGGGAGGACGAAAATGACCTAATTGTTCATCCAATGACACAAAACACCAATTGGATGCACAAGATTGGTTAAAAACCCTAATTGGACAAGAATTAGCCTAGGGAGGACGAAAATGACCTAATTGTTCATCCAATGACACAAAAACACCTATTGGATGCACAAGATTGTTTAGAAACCCTAATTGGACAAGATTAAGTTTAGGGATGACGAAAATGATCTAATTGTTCATTCAATGACACAAAAACACCTATTGGATGCACAAGATTGGTAAGAAACCCTAATTGGACAAGATTAAGTTTAGGGAGGACGAAAATGACCTAAATTTTCATCCAATGACACAAAACACCTATTGGATGCAAAAGATGGGTTAAAAACCCTAATTGCACAAGAATTAGCCTTGGGAGGACGAAAATGACCTAATTGTTCATCCAATGACACAAAAACACCTATTAGATGCACAAGATTGGTTAATAACCCTAATTGGACAAGAATAAGCCTAGGGAGGATGAAAATGACCTACTTGTTCATCCAATGACACAAAAAACCAATTGGATGCACAAGATTGGTTAAAACCCCAAATTGGACAAGAATTAGCCTAGGGAGGACCAAAATGACCTAAATGTTCATCCAATGACACAAAAACACCTATTGGATGCACAAGATTGGTTAGAAACCCTAACTGGACAAGATTAAGTTTACGGAGCACGAAAATGACCTAAATGTTTATCCAATGACACAAAACACCTATTGGATGCACAAGATTGGTTAAAAACCCTAATTGGACAAGAATTAGCCTAGGTAAGACGAAAATGACCTAATTGTTCATCCAATGACACAAAACAGCTATTGGATGCACAAGATTGGTTAGAAACCCTAATTTGACAAGAATAAGCCTAGGGAGGACGAAAATGAACTAATTGTTCATCCAATGACACAAAAACACCTATTGGATGCACAAGATTGGTTAGAAACACTAATTGGACAAGAATTAGCCTTGGGAGGACGAAAATGACCTAATTGTTCATCCAATGACACAAAAACACCTATTGGATGCACAAGATTGGTTAGAAACCCTAATTGGACAAGATTAAGTTTAGGGAGGACGAAAATGACATAAATGTTCATTCAATGACATAAAAACAACTATTGGATGCACTAGATTGGTTAGAAACATTAATTGGACAAGATTACGTGTAGGGAGGACGAAAATGACCTAAATGTTCATCCAATGACACAAACACCTATTGGATGCACAAGATTGGTTAAAAACCCTAATTGGAAAAGAATTAGCGTAGGGAGGACGAAAATGATCTAATTGTTCATCCCATGACACAAAAACAGCTATTGGATGCACAAGATTGGTTAGAAACCCTAATTGGACAAGATTAAGTTTAGGGAGGACGAAAATGACATAAATGTTCATTCAATGACACAAAAACACCTATTGGATGCACTAGATTGGTTAAAAACCCTAGTTGGGCAAGATTAAGTGTAGGGAGGACAAAAATGACCTAAATGTTTATCCAATGACACAAAACACCTATTGGATGCACAAGATTGGTTAAAAACCCTAATTGGACAAGAATTAGCCTAAGTAAGACGAAAATGACCTAATTGTTCATCCAATGACACAAAACAGCTATTGGATGCACAAGATTGGTTAGAAACCCTAATTGCACAAGAAGTAGCCTAGGGAGGACGAAAATGACCTAATTGTTCATCCAAT
The DNA here is from genome assembly GCA_037974835.1 of Cicer judaicum. Classification (NCBI taxonomy): domain Eukaryota; kingdom Viridiplantae; phylum Streptophyta; class Magnoliopsida; order Fabales; family Fabaceae; genus Cicer; species Cicer judaicum. The sequence goes on along the minus strand of JBBPBS010000767.1, from coordinate 875,402 downwards.
GACACAAAAACAGCTATTGGATGCACAAGATTGGTTAGAAACCCTAATTGGACAAGATTAAGTTTAGGGTGAACGGAAATGACCTAAATGTTCATCCAATGACACTAAAACACCTATTGGATGCACAAGATTGGTTAGAAACCCTAATTGGACAAGAATTAGCCTAGGGAGGACGAAAATGACCTAATTGTTCATCCAATGACACAAAAACACCTATTGGATGCACAAGATTGGTAAGAAACCCTAATTGGACAAGATTAAGTTTAGGGAGGATGAAAATGACGTAAATGTTCATGCAATGACACAAAACACATATTGGATGCAGAAGATTGGTTAAAAACCCTAATTGGACAAGAATTAGCCTAGGGAGGACGAAAATGACCTAATTGTTCATCGAATGACACAAAAACACCTATTTGATGCACAAGATTGGTTAGAAACCCTAATTGGACAAGAATTAGCCTAGGGAGGACGAAAATGACCTAATTGTTCATCCAATGACACAAAAACACCTATTGGATGCACAAGATTGGTTAGAAACCCTAATTGGACAAGAATTAGCCTAGGGAGGACGAAAATGACCTAATTGTTCAGCCAATGACACAAAAATAACTATTGGATGCACAAGATTGGTTAGAAACCCTAATTGGACAAGATTAAGTTTAGGGAGGACGAAAATGACATAAATGTTCATTCAATGACACAAAAACAACTATTGGATGCACTAGATTGGTTAGAAACATTAATTGGACAAGATTAAGTGTAGGGAGCACGAAAATGACCTAAATGTTCATCCAATGACACAAACACCTATTGGATGCACAAGATTGGTGAAAAACCCTAATTGGACAAGAATTAGCGTAGGGAGGACGAAAATGATCTAATTATTCATCCCATGACACAAAAACACCTATTGGATGCACAAGATTGGTCAGAAACCCTAATTGGACAAGATTATGTTTAAGGAGAACGAAAATGACCTTAATTTTCATCTAATGACACAAAAACAGCTATTTGATGCACAAGAATGGTTAAAAACCCTAGTTGGGCAAGATTAAGTGTAGGGAGGACAAAAATGACCTAAATGTTTATCCAATGACACAAAACACCTATTAGATGCACAAGATTGGTTAAAAACCCTAATTGGACAAGAATTAGCCTAGGTAAGACGAAAATGACCTAATTGTTCATCCAATGACACAAAACAGCTATTGGATGCACAAGATTGGTTAGAAACCCTAATTGCACAAGAAGTAGCCTAGGGAGGACGAAAATGACCTAATTGTTCATCCAATGACACAAAAACAGCTATTGGATGCACAAGATTGGTTAGAAACCCTAATTGGACAAGATTAAGTTTAGGGTGAACGGAAATGACCTAAATGTTCATCCAATGACACAAAAACACCTATTGGATGCACAAGATTGGTTAGAAACCCTAATTGGACAAGAATTAGCCTAGGGAGGACGAAAATGACCTAATTGTTCATCCAATGACACAAAAACACCTATTGGATGCACAAGATTGGTAAGAAACCCTAATTGGACAAGATTAAGTTTAGGGAGGATGAAAATGACGTAAATGTTCATGCAATGACACAAAACACCTATTGGATGCAGAAGATTGGTTAAAAACCCTAATTGGACAAGAATTAGCCTAGGGAGCACGAAAATGACCTAATTGTTCATCGAATGACACAAAAACACCTATTGGATGCACAAGATTGGTTAGAAACCCTAATTGGACAAGATTAAGTTTAGGGAGGACGAAAATGACCTAAATGTTCATCCAATGACACAAAAACACCTATTGGATGCACAAGATTGGTTAAAAACCCTAATTGGACAAGAATAAGCCAAGGGAGGACGAAAATGACCTAATTGTTCATCCAATGACACAAAACACCAATTGGATGCACAAGATTGGTTAAAAACCCTAATTGGACAAGAATTAGGCTAGGGAGGACGAAAATGACCTAATTGTTCATCCAATGACACAAAAACACCTATTGGATGCACAAGATTGGTTAGAAATCCTAATTGGACAAGATTAAGTTTATGGAGGACGAAAATGACGTAATTGTTCATCCAATGACACAAAAACACCAATTGGATGCACAAGATTGGTTAAAAACCCTAATTGGACATGAATTAGCCTAGGGAGGACGAAAATGACCTAAATGTTCATCCAATGACACAAAACTCCTATTAGATGCACAGGATTGGTTAGAAACCCTAATTGGACAAGATTATGTTTAGGGAGGACGAAAATGACGTAAATGTTCATCCAATGACACAAAAACACCTATTGGATGCACAAGATTGGTTAAAAACCCTAATTGGACAAGATTAAGTGTAGGGAGGACGAAAATGACCTAAATGTTCATCCAATGAGACAAAACTCCTATTAGATGCACAAGATTGGTTAGATACCCTAATTGGACAAGATTAAGTTTAAGGATGACGAAAATGACCTAAATGTTCATCCAATGACACAAAAACACCTATTGGATGCACAAGATTGGTCAGAAACCCTAATTGGACAAGATTAAGTTTAGGGAGAACGAAAATGACCTTAATGTTCATCTAATGACACAAAAACACCTATTGGATGCACAAGATTGGTTAAAAACCCTAGTTGGGCAAGATTAAGTGTAGGGAGGACAAAAATGACCTAAATGTTTATCCAATGGCACAAAACACCTATTGGATGCACAAGATTGGTTAAAAACCCTAATTGGACAAGAATTAGCCTAGGTAAGACGAAAATGACCTAATTGTTCATCCAATGACACAAAACAACTATTGGATGCACAAGATTGGTTAGAAACCCTAGTTGCACAAGAAGTAGCCTAGGGAGGACGAAAATGACCTAATTGTTCATCCAATGACACAAAAACAGCTATTGGATGCACAAGATTGGTTAGAAACCCTAATTGGACAAGATTAAGTTTAGGGTGAACGGAAATGACCTAAATGTTCATCCAATGACACAAAAACACCTATTGGATGCACAAGATTGGTTAGAAACCCTAATTGGACAAGATTAAGTTTAGGGAGGACGAAAATGACGTAAATGTTCATGCAACGACACAAAACACCTATTGGATGTAGAAGATTGGTTAAAAACCCTAATTTGACAAGAATTAGCCTAGGGAGGACGAAAATGACCTAATTGTTCATCGAATGACACAAAAACACCTATTGGATGCACAAGATTGGTTAGAAACCCTAATTGGACAAAATTAAGTTTAGGGAGGACGAAAATGACCTAAATGTTCATCCAATGACACAAAAACACCTATTGGATGCACAAGATTGGTTAAAAATCCTAATTGGACCAGAATAACCCAAGGGAGGACGAAAATGACCTAATTGTTCATCCAATGACACAAAACACCAATTGGATGCACAAGATTGGTTAAAAACCCTAATTGGACAAGAATTAGCCTAGGGAGGACGAAAATGACCTAATTGTTCATCCAATGACACAAAAACACCTATTGGATGCACAAGATTGTTTAGAAACCCTAATTGGACAAGATTAAGTTTAGGGAGGACGAAAATGATCTAATTGTTCATCCAATGACACAAAAACACCTATTGGATGCACAAGATTGGTTAGAAACCCTAATTGGACAAGATTAAGTTTAGGGAGGACGAAAATGACCTAAATGTTCATCCAATGACACAAAAACACCTATTGGATGCACAAGATTGGTTAAAAACCCTAATTGGACAAGAATAAGGCAAGGGAGGACGAAAATGACCTAATTGTTCATCCAATGACACAAAACACCAATTGGATGCACAAGATTGGTTAAAAACCCTAATTGGACAAGAATTAGCCTAGGGAGGACGAAAATGACCTAATTGTTCATCCAATGACACAAAAACACCTATTGGATTCACAAGATTGTTTAGAAACCCTAATTGGACAAGATTAAGTTTAGGGAGGACGAAAATGATCTAATTGTTCATCCAATGACACAAAAACACCTATTGGATGCACAAGATTGGTAAGAAACCCTAATTGGACAAGATTAAGTTTAGGGAGGACGAAAATGACCTAAATGATCATCCAATGACACAAAACACCTATTGGATGCACAAGATTGGTTAAAAACCCTAATTGGACAAGAATTAGCCTAGGGAGGACGAAAATGACCTAATTGTTCATCCAATGACACAAAAACACCTATTGGATGCACAAGATTGGTTAGAAGCACTAATTGGACAAGAATAAGCCTAGGGAGGACGAAAATGACCTAATTGTTCATCCAATGACACAAAAACACCTATTGGATGCACAAGATTGGTTAGAAACCCTAATTGGACAAGAATTAGCCTAGGGAGGACGAAAATGACCTAATTGTTCATCCAATGACACAAAAACAGCTATTGGATGCACAAGATTGGTTAGAAACCCTAATTGGACAAGATTAAGTTTAGGGTGAACGGAAATGACCTAAATGTTCATCCAATGACACAAAAACACCTATTGGATGCACAAGATTGGTTAGAAACCCTAATTGGACAAGAATTAGCCTAGGGAGGACGAAAATGACCTAATTGTTCATCCAATGACACAAAAACACCTATTGGATGCACAAGATTGGTTAGAAACCCTAATTGGACAAGAATAAGCCTAGGGAGGACGAAAATGACCTAATTGTTCATCCAATGACACAAAAACACCTATTGGATGCACAAGATTGGTTAGAAACCCTAACTGGACAAGATTAAGTTTAGGGAGCACGAAAATGACCTAAATGTTTATCCAATGACACAAAACACCTATTGGATGCACAAGATTGGTTAAAAACCCTAATTGGACAAGAATTAGCCTAGGTAAGACGAAAATGACCTAATTGTTCATCCAATGACACAAAACAGCTATTGGATGCACAAGATTGGTTAGAAACCCTAATTGGACAAGAATAAGCCTAGGGAGGACGAAAATAACCTAATTGTTCATCCAATGACACAAAAACACCTATTGGATGCACAAGATTTGTTAGAAACACTAATTGGACAAGAATTAGCCTTGGGAAGACGAAAATCACCTAATTGTTCATCCAATGACACAAAAACACCTATTGGATGCACAAGATTGGTTAGAAACCCTAATTGGACAAGATTAAGTTTAGGGAGGACGAAAATGACGTAAATGTTCATGCAATGACACAAAACACCTATTGTATGCAGAAGATTGGTTAAAAACCCTAATTGGACAAAAATTAGCCTAGGGAGGACGAAAATGACCTAAATGTTCATCGAATGACACAAAAACACCTATTGGATGCACAAGATTGGTTAGAAACCCTAATTGGACAAGATTAAGTTTAGGGAGGACGAAAATGACCTAAATGTTCATCCAATGACACAAAAACACCTATTGGATGCACAAGATTGGTTAAAAACCCTAATTGGACAAGAATAAGCCTAGGGAGGACGAAAATGACCTAATTGTTCATCGAATGACACAAAAACACCTATTGGATGCACAAGATTGGTTAGAAACCCTAATTGGACAAGATTAAGTTTAGGGAGGACGAAAATGAACTAAATCTTCATCCAATGACACAAAAAACCTATTGGATGCACAAGATTGGTTAAAAACCCTAATTGCACAACAATAAGCCTAGGGAGGACGAAAATGACCTAATTGTTCATCCAATGACACAAAACACCTATTGATTGCACAAGATTGGTTAGAAACCCTAATTGGACAAGAATTAGCCTAGGGAGGACGAAAATGACCTAATTGTTCATCCAATGACACAAAAACACCTATTGGATGCACAAGATTGGTTAGAAACCCTAATTGGACAAGAATTAGCCTAGGGAGGACGAAAATGACCTAATTGTTCATCCAATGACACAAAAACAGCTATTGGATGCACAAGATTGGTTAGAAACCCTAATTGGATAAGATTTAGTTTAGGGAGGACGAAAATGACATAAATGTTCATTCAATGACACAAAAACAACTATTGGATGCACTAGATTGGTTAGAAACATTAATTGGACAAGATTAAGTGTAGGGAGGACGAAAATGACCTAAATGTTCATCCAATGACACAAACACCTATTGGATGCACAAGATTGGTTAAAAACCCTAATTGGACAAGAATTAGCCTAGGGAGGACGAAAATGATCTAATTGTTCATCCCATGACACAAAAACACCTATTGGATGCACAAGATTGGTTAGAAACCCTAATTGGACAAGATTAAGTTTAGGGAGGATGAAAATGACCTAAATGTTCATCCAATGACACAAAACACCTATTGGATGCACAAGATTGGTTAAAAATATTCTTCCAATAACACAAAAACAACTATTGGATGCACAAGATTGGTTAAAAACCCTAATTGGACAAGAATAAGCCAAGGGAGGACGAAAATGACCTAATTGTTCATCCAATGACACAAAACACCAATTGGATGCACAAGATTGGTTAAAAACCCTAATTGGACAAGAATTAGCCTAGGGAGGACGAAAATGACCTAATTGTTCATCCAATGACACAAAAACACCTATTGGATGCACAAGATTGTTTAGAAACCCTAATTGGACAAGATTAAGTTTAGGGAGGACGAAAATGATCTAATTGTTCATCCAATGACACAAAAACACCTATTGGATGCACAAGATTGGTAAGAAACCCTAATTGGACAAGATTAAGTTTAGGGAGGACGAAAATGACCTAAATGATCATCCAATGACACTAAACACCTATTGGATGCACAAGATTGGTTAAAAACCCTAATTGGACAAGAATTAGCCTTGGGAGGACGAAAATGACCTAATTGTTCGTCCAAGGACACAAAAATACCTATTGGATGCACAAGATTGGTTAGTAACCCTAATTGGACAAGAATAAGCCTAGGGAGGATGAAAATGACCTACTTGTTCATCCAATGACACAAAAACACCTATTGGATGCACAAGATTGTTTAGAAACCCTAATTGGACAAGATTAAGTTTAGGGAGGACGAAAATGACCTAAATGATCATCCAATGACACTAAACACCAATTGGATGCACAAGATTGGTTAAAAACCCAAATTGGACAAGAATTAGCCTAGGGAGGACCAAAATGACCTAATTGTTCATCCAATGACACAAAAACACCTATTGGATGCACAAGATTGGTTAGAAACCCTAATTGGACAAGATTAAGATTAGGGAGGACGAAAATGACGTCAATGTTCATCCAATGACACAAAAACACCTATTGGATGCACAAGATTGGTTAGAAACCCTAATTGGACAAGATTAAGTGTAGGGAGGACGAAAATGACCTAAATGTTAATCCAAGGACACAAAACTCCTATTAGATGCACAAGATTGGTTAGAAACCCTAATTGGGCAAGATTAAGTTTTGCGATGACGAAAATGACCTAAATGTTCATCCAATGACACAAAAACACCTATTGGATGCACAAGATTGGTTAGAAACCCTAATTGGACAAGATTAAGTTTAGGGAGGATGAAAATGACCTAAATGTTCATGCAATGACACAAAAACACCTATTGGATGCACAAGATTGGTTTGAACCCCTAATTGGACAAGCATAAGCCTAGGGAGGACGAAAAAGACCTAAATGGTCATCCAATGACACAAAAATAGCAATTGGATGCACAAGATTGGTTAGAAACCCTAATTGGACAAGATTAAGTGTAGGGAGGACGAAAATGACGTAAATGTTCATGCAATGACACAAAACACCTATTGGATGCAGAAGATTGGTTAAAAACCCTAATTGGACAAGATTAAGTTTAGGGAGGACGAAAATGATCTAAATGTTCATCCAATGACACAAAAGACCTATTGGATGCACAAGATTGGTTAAAAACCCTAATTGGACAAGATTAAGTTTAGGGAGGACGAAAATGAACTAAATCTTCATCCAATGACACAAAAAACCTATTGGATGCACAAGATTGGTTAAAAACCCGAATTGCACAACAATAAGCCTAGGGAGGACGAAAATGACCTAATTGTTCATCCAATGACACAAAACACCTATTGGATGCACAAGATTGGTTAGAAACCGTAATTGGACAAGAATTAGCCTAGGGAGGACGAAAATGACCTAATTGTTCATCCAATGACACAAAAACAGCTATTGGATGCACAAGATTGGTTAGAAACCCTAATTGGATAAGATTTAGTTTAGGGAGGACGAAAATGACATAAATGTTCATTCAATGACACAAAAACAACTATTGGATGCACTAGATTGGTTAGAAACATTAATTGGACAAGATTAAGTGTAGGGAGGACGAAAATGACCTAAATGTTCATCCAATGACACAAACACCTATTGGATGCACAAGATTGGTTAAAAACCCTAATTGGACAAGAATTAGCCTAGGGAGGACGAAAATGATCTAATTGTTCATCCCATGACACAAAAACACCTATTGGATGCACAAGATTGGTTAGAAACCCTAATTGGACAAGATTAAGTTTAGGGAGGATGAAAATGACCTAAATGTTCATCCAATGACACAAAACACCTATTGGATGCACAAGATTGGTTAAAAATATTCTTCCAATAACACAAAAACAACTATTGGATGCACAAGATTGGTTAAAAACCCTAATTGGACAAGAATAAGCCAAGGGAGGACGAAAATGACCTAATTGTTCATCCAATGACACAAAACACCAATTGGATGCACAAGATTGGTTAAAAACCCTAATTGGACAAGAATTAGCCTAGGGAGGACGAAAATGACCTAATTGTTCATCCAATGACACAAAAACACCTATTGGATGCACAAGATTGTTTAGAAACCCTAATTGGACAAGATTAAGTTTAGGGAGGACGAAAATGATCTAATTGTTCATCCAATGACACAAAAACACCTATTGGATGCACAAGATTGGTAAGAAACCCTAATTGGACAAGATTAAGTTTAGGGAGGACGAAAATGACCTAAATGATCATCCAATGACACTAAACACCTATTGGATGCACAAGATTGGTTAAAAACCCTAATTGGACAAGAATTAGCCTTGGGAGGACGAAAATGACCTAATTGTTCGTCCAATGACACAAAAACACCTATTGGATGCACAAGATTGGTTAGTAACCCTAATTGGACAAGAATAAGCCTAGGGAGGATGAAAATGACCTACTTGTTCATCCAATGACACAAAACACCAATTGGATGCACAAGATTGGTTAAAAACCCAAATTGGACAAGAATTAGCCTAGGGAGGACCAAAATGACCTAATTGTTCATCCAATGACACAAAAACACCTATTGGATGCACAAGATTGGTTAGATACCCTAATTGGACAAGATTAAGATTAGGGAGGACGAAAATGACGTCAATGTTCATCCAATGACACAAAAACACCTATTGGATGCACAAGATTGGTTAAAAACCCTAATTGGACAAGATTAAGTGTAGGGAGGACGAAAATGACCTAAATGTTAATCCAAGGACACAAAACTCCTATTAGATGCACAAGATTGGTTAGAAACCCTAATTGGGCAAGATTAAGTTTTGCGATGACGAAAATGACCTAAATGTTCATCCAATGACACAAAAACACCTATTGGATGCACAAGATTGGTTAGAAACCCTAATTGGACAAGATTAAGTTTAGGGAGGATGAAAATGACCTAAATGTTCATGCAATGACACAAAAACACCTATTGGATGCACAAGATTGGTTTGAACCCCTAATTGGACAAGCATAAGCCTAGGGAGGACGAAAAAGACCTAAATGGTCATCCAATGACACAAAAATAGCTATTGGATGCACAAGATTGGTTAGAAACCCTAATTGGACAAGATTAAGTGTAGGGAGGACGAAAATGACGTAAATGTTCATGCAATGACACAAAACACCTATTGGATGCAGAAGATTGGTTAAAAACCCTAATTGGACAAGATTAAGTTTAGGGAGGACGAAAATGATCTAAATGTTCATCCAATGACACAAAAGACCTATTGGATGCACAAGATTGGTTAAAAACCCTAATTGGACAAGATTAAGTTTAGGGAGGACGAAAATGAACTAAATCTTCATCCAATGACACAAAAAACCTATTGGATGCACAAGATTGGTTAAAAACCCTAATTGCACAACAATAAGCCTAGGGAGGACGAAAATGACCTAATTGTTCATCCAATGACACAAAACACCTATTGGATGCACAAGATTGGTTAGAAACCCTAATTGGACAAGAATTAGCCTAGGGAGGACGAAAATGACCTAATTGTTCATCCAATGACACAAAAACACCTATTGGATGCACAAGATTGGTTAGAAACCCTAATTGGACAAGAATTAGCTTAGGGAGGACGAAAATCACCTAATTGTTCTTCCAATGACACAAAAACACCTATTGGATGCACAAGATTGGTTAGAAACCCTAATTGGACAAGATTAAGTGTAGGGAGGACGAAAATGACCTAAATGTTCATCCAATGACACAAAAACACCTATTGGATGCACAAGATTGGTTAAAAACCCTAATTGGACAAGATTAAGTTTAGGGAGGACGAAAATGACCTAAATGTTCATCCAATGACACAAAAACACCTATTGGATGCACAAGATTGGTTAAAAACCCTAATTGGACAAGAATAAGCCAAGGGAGGACGAAAATGACCTAATTGTTCATCCAATGACACAAAACACCAATTGGATGCACAAGATTGGTTAAAAACCCTAATTGGACAAGAATTAGCCTAGGGAGGACGAAAATGACCTAATTGTTCATCCAATGACACAAAACACCTATTGGATGCACAAGATTGGTTAAAAACCCTAATTGGACAAGATTAAGTTTAGGGAGGACGAAAATGACCTAATTGTTCATCCAACGACAGAAAACACCTATTGGATGCACAAGATTGGTTAGAAACCCAAATTTGACAAGCATAAGCCTAGGGAGGACGAAAATGACCTAATTGTTCATTCAATGACACAAAAACACCTATTGGATGCACAAGATTGGTTAGAAACCCTAATTGGACAAGATTAAGTTTAGGGAGGACGAAAATGATGTAAATGTTCATCCAATGACACAAAACACCTATTAGATGCACAAGATTGGTTAAAAACCCTAATTGGACAAGAATTAGCCTAGGGAGGACGAAAATGACCTAAATGTTCATCCAATGACACAAAAACACCTATTGGATGCACAAGATTGGTTAGAAACCCTAATTGGACAAGCATAAGCCTAGGGAGGACGAAAATGACCTAATTGTTCATCCAATGACCGAAAAACACCTATTGGATGCACAAGATTGGTTAGAAACCCTAATTGGACAAGAATTAGCCTAGGGAGGACGATAATGACTTAAATGTTCATCCAATGACACAAAAACACCTATTGGATGCACAAGATTGGTTAGAAACCCTAATTGGACAAGAATTAGCCTAGGGAGGACGAAAATGACCTAATTGTTCATCCAATGACACAAAAACACCTATTGGATGCACAAGATTGGTTAGAAACGCTAATTGGACAAGAATTACCCTAGGGAGGACGAAAATGACGTAAATGTTCATGCAATGACACAAAACACCTATTGGATGCACAAGATTGGTCAGAAACCCTAATTGGACAAGATTAAGTTTAGGGAGAACGAAAATGACCTTAATGTTCATCTAATGACACAAAAACACCTATTGGATGCACAAGATTGGTTAAAAACCCTAGTTGGGCAAGATTAAGTGTAGGGAGGACAAAAATGACCTAAATGTTTATCCAATGGCACAAAACACCTATTGGATGCACAAGATTGGTTAAAAACCCTAATTGGACAAGAATTAGCCTAGGTAAGACGAAAATGACCTAATTGTTCATCCAATGACACAAAACAACTATAGGATGCACAAGATTGGTTAGAAACCCTAGTTGCACAAGAAGTAGCCTAGGGAGGACGAAAATGACCTAATTGTTCATCCAATGACACAAAAACAGCTATTGGATGCACAAGATTGGTTAGAAACCCTAATTGGACAAGATTAAGTTTAGGGTGAACGGAAATGACCTAAATGTTCATCCAATGACACAAAAACACCTATTGGATGCACAAGATTGGTTAGAAACCCTAATTGGACAAGATTAAGTTTAGGGAGGACGAAAATGACGTAAATGTTCATGCAACGACACAAAACACCTATTGGATGTAGAAGATTGGTTAAAAACCCTAATTGGACAAGAATTAGCCTAGGGAGGACGAAAATGACCTAATTGTTCATCGAATGACACAAAAACACCTATTGGATGCACAAGATTGGTTAGAAACCCTAATTGGACAAGAATTAGCCTAGGGAGGACGAAAATGACCTAATTGTTCATCCAATGACACAAAAACACCTATTGGATGCACAAGATTGGTTAGAAACCCTAATTGGACAAGAATTAGCCTAGGGAGGACGAAAATGACCTAATTGTTCATCCAATGACACAAAAATAACTATTGGATGCACAAGATTGGTTAAAAACCCTAATTGGACAAGATTAAGTTTAGGGAGGACGAAAATGACATAAATGATCATTCAATGACACAAAAACAACTATTGGATGCACTAGATTGGTTAGAAACATTAATTGGACAAGATTAAGTGTAGGGAGCACGAAAATGACCTAAATGTTCATCCAATGACACAAACACCTATTGGATGCACAAGATTGGTTAAAAACCCTAATTGGACAAGAATTAGCGTAGGGAGGACGAAAATGATCTAATTGTTCATCCCATGACACAAAAACACCTATTGGATGCACAAGATTGGTTAGAAACCCTAATTGGACAAGATTAAGTTTAGGGAGGACGAAAATGACATAAATGTTCATTCAATGACACAAAAACACCTATTGGATGCACTAGATTGGTTAAAAATCCTAGTTGGGCAAGATTAAGTGTAGGGAGGACAAAAATGACCTAAATGTTTATCCAATGACACAAAACACCTATTGGATGCACAAGATTGGTTAAAAACCCTAATTGGACAAGAATTAGCCTAGGTAAGACGAAAATGACCTAATTGTTCATCCAATGACACAAAACAGCTATTGGATGCACAAGATTGGTTAGAAACCCTAATTGCACAAGAAGTAGCCTAGGGAGGACGAAAATGACCTAATTGTTCATCCAATGACACAAAAACAGCTATTGGATGCACAAGATTGGTTAGAAACCCTAATTGGACAAGATTAAGTTTAGGGTGAACGGAAATGACCTAAATGTTCATCCAATGACACAAAAACACCTATTGGATGCACATGATTGGTTAGAAACCCTAATTGGACAAGAATTAGCCTAGGGAGGACGAAAATGACCTAATTGTTCATCCAATGACACAAAAACACCTATTGGATGCACAAGATTGGTAAGAAACCCTAATTGGACAAGATTAAGTTTAGGGAGGATGAAAATGACGTAAATGTTCATGCAATGACACAAAACACCTATTGGATGCACAAGATTGGTTAAAAACCCTAATTGGACAAGAATTAGCCTAGGGAGGACGAAAATGACCTAATTGTTCATCCAATGACACAAAAACACCTATTGGATGCACAAGATTGTTTAGAAACCCTAATTGGACAAGATTAAGTTTAGGGAGGACGAAAATGATCTAATTGTTCATCCAATGACACAAAAACACCTATTGGATGCACAAGATTGGTAAGAAACCCTAATTGGACAAGATTAAGTTTAGGGAGGACGAAAATGACCTAAATGATCATCCAATGACACTAAACACCTATTGGATGCACAAGATTGGTTAAAAACCCTAATTGGACAAGAATTAGCCTTGGGAGGACGAAAATGACCTAAGTGTTCATCCAATGACACAAACACCTATTGGATGCACAAGATTGGTTAAAAACCCTAATTGGACAAGAATTAGCGTAGGGAGGACGAAAATGATCTAATTATTCATCCCATGACACAAAAACACCTATTGGATGCACAAGATTGGTCAGAAACCCTAATTGGACAAGATTATGTTTAGGGAGAACGAAAATGACCTTAATTTTCATCTAATGACACAAAAACAGCTATTTGATGCACAAGAATGGTTAAAAACCCTAGTTGGGCAAGATTAAGTGTAGGGAGGACAAAAATGACCTAAATGTTTATCCAATGACACAAAACACCTATTAGATGCACAAGATTGGTTAAAAACCCTAATTGGACAAGAATTAGCCTAGGTAAGACGAAAATGACCTAATTGTTCATCCAATGACACAAAACAGCTATTGGATGCACAAGATTGGTTAGAAACCCTAATTGCACAAGAAGTAGCCTAGGGAGGACGAAAATGACCTAATTGTTCATCCAATGACACAAAAACAGCTATTGGATGCACAAGATTGGTTAGAAACCCTAATTGGACAAGATTAAGTTTAGGGTGAACGGAAATGACCTAAATGTTCATCCAATGACACAAAAACACCTATTGGATGCACAAGATTGGTTAGAAACCCTAATTGGACAAGAATTAGCCTAGGGAGGACGAAAATGACCTAATTGTTCATCCAATGACACAAAAACAGCTATTGGATGCACAAGATTGGTTAGAAACCCTAATTGGATAAGATTTAGTTTAGGGAGGACGAAAATGACATAAATGTTCATTCAATGACACAAAAACAACTATTGGATGCACTAGATTGGTTAGAAACATTAATTGGACAAGATTAAGTGTAGGGAGGACGAAAATGACCTAAATGTTCATCCAATGACACAAACACCTATTGGATGCACAAGATTGGTTAAAAACCCTAATTGGACAAGAATTAGCCTAGGGAGGACGAAAATGATCTAATTGTTCATCCCATGACACAAAAACACCTATTGGATGCACAAGATTGGTTAGAAACCCTAATTGGACAAGATTAAGTTTAGGGAGGATGAAAATGACCTAAATGTTCATCCAATGACACAAAACACCTATTGGATGCACAAGATTGGTTAAAAATATTCTTCCAATAACACAAAAACAACTATTGGATGCACAAGATTGGTTAGAAACCCGAATTGGACAAGAATTAGCCTAGGGAGGACGAAAATGACCTAATTGTTCATCCAATGACACAAAAACACCAATTGGATGCACAAGATTGGTTAGAAACCCTAATTGGACAAGATTAAGTTTAGGGAGGACGAAAATGACGTAAATGTTCATCCAATGACACAAAAACACCTATTGGATGCACAAGATTGGTTAAAAACCCTAATTGGACAAGATTAAGTGTAGGCAGGACGAAAATGACCTAAATGTTCATCCAATGAGTCAAAACTCCTATTAGATGCACAAGATTGGTTAGAAACCCTAATTGGACAAGATTAAGTTTAGGGATGACGAAAATGACCGAAATGTTCATCCAATGACACAAAAACACCTATTGGATGCACAAGATTGGTTAGAAACCCTAATTGGACAAGATTAAGTTTAGGGAGGATGAAAATGACCTAAATGTTCATGCAATGACACAAAAACACCTATTGGATGCACAAGATTGGTTTGAAACCCTAATTGGACAAGATTAAGTTTAGGGAGGAAGAAAATGACGTAAATGTTCATGCAATAACACAAAACACCTATTGAATGCAAAAGATTGGTTTAAAACCCTAATTGGACAAGATTAAGTTTAGGGAGGACGAAAATGATCTAAATGTTCATCCAATGACACAAAAGACCTATTGGATGCACAAGATTGGTTAAAAACCTTAATTGGACAAGATTAAGTTTAGGGAGGACGAAAATGATCTAAATCTTCATCCAATGACACAAAAAACCTATTGGATGCACGAGATTGGTTAAAAACCCTAATTGCACAAGAATAAGCCTAGGGAGGACGAAAATGACCTAATTGTTCATCCAATGACACAAAACACCTATTGGATGCACAAGATTGGTTAGAAACCCTAATTGGACAAGAATTAGCCTAGGGAGGACGAAAATGACCTAATTGTTCATCCAATGACACAAAAACACCATTTGGATGCACAAGATTGGTTAGAAACCCTAATTGGACAAGAATTAGCCTAGGGAGGACGAAAATGACCTAATTGTTCATCCAATGACACAAAAACACCTATTGGATGCACAAGATTGGTTAGAAACCCTAATTGGACAAGAATTAGCCTAGGGAGGACGAAAATGACCTAATTGTTCATCCAATGACACAAAAACAGCTATTGGATGCACAAGATTGGTTAGAAACCCTAATTGGACAAGATTAAGTTTAGGGAGGATGAAAATGACATAAATGTTCATTCAATGACACAAAAACAACTATTGGATGCACTAGATTGGTTAGAAACATTAATTGGACAAGATTAAGTGTAGGGAGCACGAAAATGACCTAAATGTTCATCCAATGACACAAACACCTATTGGATGCACAAGATTGGTTAAAAACCCTAATTGGACAAGAATTAGCGTAGGGAGGACGAAAATGATCTAATTATTCATCCCATGACACAAAAACACCTATTGGATGCACAAGATTGGTCAGAAACCCTAATTGGACAAGATTATGTTTAAGGAGAACGAAAATGACCTTAATTTTCATCTAATGACACAAAAACAGCTATTTGATGCACAAGAATGGTTAAAAACCCTAGTTGGGCAAGATTAAGTGTAGGGAGGACAAAAATGACCTAAATGTTTATCCAATGACACAAAACACCTATTGGATGCACAAGATTGGTTAAAAACCCTAATTGGACAAGAATTAGCCTAGGTAAGACGAAAATGACCTAATTGTTCATCCAATGACACAAAACAGCTATTGGATGCACAAGATTGGTTAGAAACCCTAATTGCACAAGAAGTAGCCTAGGGAGGACGAAAATGACCTAATTGTTCATCCAATGACACAAAAACAGCTATTGGATGCACAAGATTGGTTAGAAACCCTAATTGGACAAGATTAAGTTTAGGGTGAACGGAAATGACCTAAATGTTCATCCAATGACACAAAAACACCTATTGGATGCACATGATTGGTTAGAAACCCTAATTGGACAAGAATTAGCCTAGGGAGGACGAAAATGACCTAATTGTTCATCCAATGACACAAAAACACCTATTGGATGCACAAGATTGGTAAGAAACCCTAATTGGACAAGATTAAGTTTAGGGAGGATGAAAATGACGTAAATGTTCATGCAATGACACAAAACACCTATTGGATGCAGAAGATTGGTTAAAAACCCTAATTGGACAAGAATTAACCTAGGGAGGACGAAAATGACCTAATTGTTCATCGAATGACACAAAAACACCTATTGGATGCACAAGATTGGTTAGAAACCCTAATTGGACAAGATTAAGTTTAGGGAGGACGAAAATGACCTAAATGTTCATCCAATGACACAAAAACACCTATTGGATGCACAAGATTGGTTAAAAACCCTAATTGGACAAGAATAAGCCAAGGGAGGACGAAAATGACCTAATTGTTCATCCAATGACACAAAACACCAATTGGATGCACAAGATTGGTTAAAAACCCTAATTGGACAAGAATTAGGCTAGGGAGGACGAAAATGACCTAATTGTTCATCCAATGACACAAAAACACCTATTGGATGCACAAGATTGGTTAGAAATCCTAATTGGACAAGATTAAGTTTATGGAGGACGAAAATGACGTAATTGTTCATCCAATGACACAAAAACACCAATTGGATGCACAAGATTGGTTAAAAACCCTAATTGGACATGAATTAGCCTAGGGAGGACGAAAATGACCTAAATGTTCATCCAATGACACAAAACTCCTATTAGATGCACAGGATTGGTTAGAAACCCTAATTGGACAAGATTATGTTTAGGGAGGACGAAAATGACGTAAATGTTCATCCAATGACACAAAAACACCTATTGGATGCACAAGATTGGTTAAAAACCCTAATTGGACAAGATTAAGTGTAGGGAGGACGAAAATGACCTAAATGTTCATCCAATGAGACAAAACTCCTATTAGATGCACAAGATTGGTTAGATACCCTAATTGGACAAGATTAAGTTTAAGGATGACGAAAATGACCTAAATGTTCATCCAATGACACAAAAACACCTATTGGATGCACAAGATTGGTCAGAAACCCTAATTGGACAAGATTAAGTTTAGGGAGAACGAAAATGACCTTAATGTTCATCTAATGACACAAAAACACCTATTGGATGCACAAGATTGGTTAAAAACCCTAGTTGGGCAAGATTAAGTGTAGGGAGGACAAAAATGACCTAAATGTTTATCCAATGGCACAAAACACCTATTGGATGCACAAGATTGGTTAAAAACCCTAATTGGACAAGAATTAGCCTAGGTAAGACGAAAATGACCTAATTGTTCATCCAATGACACAAAACAACTATTGGATGCACAAGATTGGTTAGAAACCCTAGTTGCACAAGAAGTAGCCTAGGGAGGACGAAAATGACCTAATTGTTCATCCAATGACACAAAAACAGCTATTGGATGCACAAGATTGGTTAGAAACCCTAATTGGACAAGATTAAGTTTAGGGTGAACGGAAATGACCTAAATGTTCATCCAATGACACAAAAACACCTATTGGATGCACAAGATTGGTTAGAAACCCTAATTGGACAAGATTAAGTTTAGGGAGGACGAAAATGACGTAAATGTTCATGCAACGACACAAAACACCTATTGGATGTAGAAGATTGGTTAAAAACCCTAATTTGACAAGAATTAGCCTAGGGAGGACGAAAATGACCTAATTGTTCATCGAATGACACAAAAACACCTATTGGATGCACAAGATTGGTTAGAAACCCTAATTGGACAAAATTAAGTTTAGGGAGGACGAAAATGACCTAAATGTTCATCCAATGACACAAAAACACCTATTGGATGCACAAGATTGGTTAAAAATCCTAATTGGACCAGAATAACCCAAGGGAGGACGAAAATGACCTAATTGTTCATCCAATGACACAAAACACCAATTGGATGCACAAGATTGGTTAAAAACCCTAATTGGACAAGAATTAGCCTAGGGAGGACGAAAATGACCTAATTGTTCATCCAATGACACAAAAACACCTATTGGATGCACAAGATTGTTTAGAAACCCTAATTGGACAAGATTAAGTTTAGGGAGGACGAAAATGATCTAATTGTTCATCCAATGACACAAAAACACCTATTGGATGCACAAGATTGGTTAGAAACCCTAATTGGACAAGATTAAGTTTAGGGAGGACGAAAATGACCTAAATGTTCATCCAATGACACAAAAACACCTATTGGATGCACAAGATTGGTTAAAAACCCTAATTGGACAAGAATAAGGCAAGGGAGGACGAAAATGACCTAATTGTTCATCCAATGACACAAAACACCAATTGGATGCACAAGATTGGTTAAAAACCCTAATTGGACAAGAATTAGCCTAGGGAGGACGAAAATGACCTAATTGTTCATCCAATGACACAAAACACCTATTGGATGCACAAGATTGGTTAAAAACCCTAATTGGATAAGAATTAGCCTAGGGAGGACGAAAATGACCTAAATGTTCATCCAATGACACAAAACACCTATTGGATGCACAAGATTGGTTAAAAACGCTAATTGGACAAGATTAAGTGTAGGGAGGACGAAAATGACCTAAATGTTCATCCAATGACACAAAAACACCAATTGGATGCACAAGATTGGTTAGAAACCCTAATTGGATAAGATAAAGTGTAGGGAGGACGAAAATGACCTAAATGTTCATCCAATGACACAAAACACCTATTGGATGCACAAGATTGGTTAAAAACCCTAATTGGACAAGAATTAGCCTAGGGAGGACGAAAATGACCTAATTGTTCATCCAATGACACAAAAACACCTATTGGATGCACAAGATTGGTTAGAAACCCTAATTGGACAAGCATAAGCCTATGGAGGATGAAAATGACCTAAATGTTCATTCAATGACACAAAAACACCTATTGGATGCACAAGATTGGTTAAAAATCCTAATTGGACAAGATTAAGTGTAGGGAGGACGAAAATGACATAAATATTCGTCCAATGACACAAAAACAACTATTGGATACACAAGATTGGTTAAAAATCCTAATTGGACAAGATTAAGTGTAGGGAGGACGAAAATGACCTAAATGTTCATCCAATGACACAAAACACCTATTGGATGCACAAGATTGGTTAAAAACCCTAATTGGACAAGAATTAGCCTAGGGAGGACGAAAATGACTTAAATGTTCATCCAATGACACAAAAACACCTATTGGATGCACAAGATTGGTTAGAAACCCTAATTGGACAAGAATTAGCCTAGGGAGGACGAAAATGACCTAATTGTTCATCCAATGACACAAAAACAGCTATTGGATGCACAAGATTGGTTAGAAACCCTAATTGGACAAGATTAAGTTTAGGGAGGACGAAAATGACATAAATGTTCATTCAATGACACAAAAACACCTATTGGATGCACTAGATTGGTTAAAAACCCTAGTTGGGCAAGATTAAGTGTAGGGAGGACAAAAATGACCTAAATGTTTATCCAATGACACAAAACACCTATTGGATGCACAAGATTGGTTAAAAACCCTAATTGGACAAGAATTAGCCTAGGTAAGACGAAAATGACCTAATTGTTCATCCAATGACACAAAACAGCTATTGGATGCACAAGATTGGTTAGAAACCCTAATTGCACAAGAAGTAGCCTAGGGAGGACGAAAATGACCTAATTGTTCATCCAATGACACAAAAACAGCTATTGGATGCACAAGATTGGTTAGAAACCCTAATTGGACAAGATTAAGTTTAGGGTGAACGGAAATGACCTAAATGTTCATCCAATGACACAAAAACAGCTATTGGATGCACAAGATTGGTTAAAAACCCTAATTGGACAAGAATAAGCCTAGGGAGGACGAAAATGACCTAATTGCTCATCGAATGACAAAAAAACACCTATTGGATGCACAAGATTGGTTAGAAACCCTAATTGGACAAGAATTAGCCTAGGGAGGACGAAAATGACCTAATTGTTCATCCAATGACACAAAAACACCTATTGGATGCACAAGATTGGTTAAAAACCCTAATTGGACAAGAATAAGACTAGGGAGCACTAAAATGACCTACTTGTTCATCCAATGACACAAAACACCTATTGGATGCACAAGATTGGTTAGAAACCCTAATTGGACAAGAATAAGACTAGGGAGGACTAAAATGACCTACTTGTTCATCCAATGACACAAAACACCTATTGGATGCACAAGATTGGTTAGAAACCCTAATTGGACAAGAATTAGCCTAGGGAGGACGAAAATGACCTAATTGTTCATCCAATGACACAAAAACACCTATTGGATGCACAAGATTGGTTAATAACCCTAATTGGACAAGAATAAGCCTAGAGAGGACGAAAATGACCTAATTGTTCATCCAATGACACAAAACACCAATTGGATGCACAAGATTGGTTAAAAACCCTAATTGGACAAGAATTAGCCTTGGGAGGACGAAAATGACCTAATTGTTCATCCAATGACACCCAAAGCCCTATTGGATGCACAAGATTGGTTAGAAACCCTAATTGGAAAAGATTAAGTTTAGGGAGGACGAAAATGACATAAATGTTCATGCAATGACACAAAACACCTATTGGATGCACAAGATTGGTTAAAAACCCTAATTGGACAAGAATTAGCCTAGGGAGGACGAAAATGACCTAATTGTTCATCCAATGACACAAAAACACCTATTGGATGCACAAGATTGGTTAGAAACCCTAATTGGACAAGATTAAGTGTAGGGAGGACGAAAATGACCTAAATGTTCATCCAATAACACAAACACCTATTGGATGCACAAGATTCGTTAAAAACCCCAATTGGACAAGAATTAGCCTAGGGAGGACGAAAATGACCTAATTGTTCATCCAATGAGACAAAAACAACAATTGGATGCACAAGATTGGTTAGAAACCCTAATTGGACAAGATTAAGTGTAGGGAGGACGAAAATGACCTAAATGTTCATCCAATGACACAAAACACCTATTGGATGCACAAGATTGGTTAAAAACCCTAATTGGACAAGAATTAGCCTAGGGAGGACGAAAATGACCTAATTGTTCATCCAATTACACAAAAACACCTATTGGATGCACAAGATTGGTTAGAAACCCTAATTGGAAGACATTAAGTTTAGGGAGGACGAAAATGACATCAATGTTCATCCAATGAGACAAAAACAACAATTGGATGCACAAGATTGGTTAGAAACCCTAATTGGACAAGATTAAGTGTAGGGAGGACGAAAATGACCTAAATGTTCATCCAATGACACAAAACACCTATTGGATGCACAAGATTGGTTAAAAACCCTAATTGGACAAGAATTATAATAGGGAGGACGAAAATGACCTAATTGTTCATCCAACGACACAAACACAACTATTGGATGCACAAGATTGGTTAAAAACCCGAATTGGATAAGAATTAGCCTAGGGAGGACGAAAAAGACCTAAGTGTCAATCCAATGACACAAAACTCCTATTGGATGCACAAGATTAGTTAGAAACCGTAATTTGACAAGATAAAGTGTCGGGAGGACGAAAATGACCTAAATGATCATCCAATGACACAAAACACCTATTGGATGCACAAGATTGGTTAAAAACCCTAATTGGACAAGAATTAGCCTAGGGAGGACGAAAATGACCTAATTGTTCATCCAATGACACAAA
>JBBPBS010000767.1:799657-852224 GCA_037974835.1 Cicer judaicum | reverse complement strand
ACCCTAATTGGACAAGATTAAGATTAGGGAGGACGAAAATGACGTCAATGTTCATCCAATGACACAAAAACACCTATTGGATGCACAAGATTGGTTAAAAACCCTAATTGGACAAGATTAAGTGTAGGGAGGACGAAAATGACCTAAATGTTAATCCAAGGACACAAAACTCCTATTAGATGCACAAGATTGGTTAGAAACCCTAATTGGGCAAGATTAAGTTTTGCGATGACGAAAATGACCTAAATGTTCATCCAATGACACAAAAACACCTATTGGATGCACAAGATTGGTTAGAAACCCTAATTGGACAAGATTAAGTTTAGGGAGGATGAAAATGACCTAAATGTTCATGCAATGACCCAAAAACACCTATTGGATGCACAAGATTGGTTTGAACCCCTAATTGGACAAGCATAAGCCTAGGGAGGACGAAAAAGACCTAAATGGTCATCCAATGACACAAAAATAGCTATTGGATGCACAAGATTGGTTAGAAACCCTAATTGGACAAGATTAAGTGTAGGGAGGACGAAAATGACGTAAATGTTCATGCAATGACACAAAACACCTATTGGATGCAGAAGATTGGTTAAAAACCCTAATTGGACAAGATTAAGTTTAGGGAGGACGAAAATGATCTAAATGTTCATCCAATGACACAAAAGACCTATTGGATGCACAAGATTGGTTAAAAACCCTAATTGGACAAGATTAAGTTTAGGGAGGACGAAAATGAACTAAATCTTCATCCAATGACACAAAAAACCTATTGGATGCACAAGATTAGTTAAAAACCCGAATTGCACAACAATAAGCCTAGGGAGGACGAAAATGACCTAATTGTTCATCCAATGACACAAAACACCTATTGGATGCACAAGATTGGTTAGAAACCGTAATTGGACAAGAATTAGCCTAGGGAGGACGAAAATGACCTAATTGTTCATCCAATGACACAAAAACAGCTATTGGATGCACAAGATTGGTTAGAAACCCTAATTGGACAAGAATTAGCCTAGGGAGGACGAAAATGACCTAATTGTTCATCCAATGACACAAAAACAGCTATTGGATGCACAAGATTGGTTAGAAACCCTAATTGGATAAGATTTAGTTTAGGGAGGACGAAAATGACATAAATGTTCATTCAATGACACAAAAACAACTATTGGATGCACTAGATTGGTTAGAAACATTAATTGGACAAGATTAAGTGTAGGGAGGACGAAAATGACCTAAATGTTCATCCAATGACACAAACACCTATTGGATGCACAAGATTGGTTAAAAACCCTAATTGGACAAGAATTAGCCTAGGGAGGACGAAAATGATCTAATTGTTCATCCCATGACACAAAAACACCTATTGGATGCACAAGATTGGTTAGAAACCCTAATTGGACAAGATTAAGTTTAGGGAGGATGAAAATGACCTAAATGTTCATCCAATGACACAAAACACCTATTGGATGCACAAGATTGGTTAAAAATATTCTTCCAATAACACAAAAACAACTATTGGATGCACAAGATTGGTTAAAAACCCTAATTGGACAAGAATAAGCCAAGGGAGGACGAAAATGACCTAATTGTTCATCCAATGACACAAAACACCAATTGGATGCACAAGATTGGTTAAAAACCCTAATTGGACAAGAATTAGCCTAGGGAGGACGAAAATGACCTAATTGTTCATCCAATGACACAAAAACACCTATTGGATGCACAAGATTGTTTAGAAACCCTAATTGGACAAGATTAAGTTTAGGGAGGACGAAAATGATCTAATTGTTCATCCAATGACACAAAAACACCTATTGGATGCACAAGATTGGTAAGAAACCCTAATTGGACAAGATTAAGTTTAGGGAGGACGAAAATGACCTAAATGATCATCCAATGACACTAAACACCTATTGGATGCACAAGATTGGTTAAAAACCCTAATTGGACAAGAATTAGCCTTGGGAGGACGAAAATGACCTAATTGTTCGTCCAATGACACAAAAACACCTATTGGATGCACAAGATTGGTTAGTAACCCTAATTGGACAAGAATAAGCCTAGGGAGGATGAAAATGACCTACTTGTTCATCCAATGACACAAAACACCAATTGGATGCACAAGATTGGTTAAAAACCCAAATTGGACAAGAATTAGCCTAGGGAGGACCAAAATGACCTAATTGTTCATCCAATGACACAAAAACACCTATTGGATGCACAAGATTGGTTAGATACCCTAATTGGACAAGATTAAGATTAGGGAGGACGAAAATGACGTCAATGTTCATCCAATGACACAAAAACACCTATTGGATGCACAAGATTGGTTAAAAACCCTAATTGGACAAGATTAAGTGTAGGGAGGACGAAAATGACCTAAATGTTAATCCAAGGACACAAAACTCCTATTAGATGCACAAGATTGGTTAGAAACCCTAATTGGGCAAGATTAAGTTTTGCGATGACGAAAATGACCTAAATGTTCATCCAATGACACAAAAACACCTATTGGATGCACAAGATTGGTTAGAAACCCTAATTGGACAAGATTAAGTTTAGGGAGGATGAAAATGACCTAAATGTTCATGCAATGACACAAAAACACCTATTGGATGCACAAGATTGGTTTGAACCCCTAATTGGACAAGCATAAGCCTAGGGAGGACGAAAAAGACCTAAATGGTCATCCAATGACACAAAAATAGCTATTGGATGCACAAGATTGGTTAGAAACCCTAATTGGACAAGATTAAGTGTAGGGAGGACGAAAATGACGTAAATGTTCATGCAATGACACAAAACACCTATTGGATGCAGAAGATTGGTTAAAAACGCTAATTGGACAAGATTAAGTTTAGGGAGGACGAAAATGATCTAAATGTTCATCCAATGACACAAAAGACCTATTGGATGCACAAGATTGGTTAAAAACCCTAATTGGACAAGATTAAGTTTAGGGAGGACGAAAATGAACTAAATCTTCATCCAATGACACAAAAAACCTATTGGATGCACAAGATTGGTTAAAAACCCGAATTGCACAACAATAAGCCTAGGGAGGACGAAAATGACCTAATTGTTCATCCAATGACACAAAACACCTATTGGATGCACAAGATTGGTTAGAAACCGTAATTGGACAAGAATTAGCCTAGGGAGGACGAAAATGACCTAATTGTTCATCCAATGACACAAAAACAGCTATTGGATGCACAAGATTGGTTAGAAACCCTAATTGGATAAGATTTAGTTTAGGGAGGACGAAAATGACATAAATGTTCATTCAATGACACAAACACCTATTGGATGCACAAGATTGGTTAAAAACAATAAATTGGACAAGAATTAGCCTAGGGAGGACGAAAATGATCTAATTGTTCATCCCATGACACAAAAACACCTATTGGATGCACAAGATTGGTTAGAAACCCTAATTGGACAAGATTAAGTTTAGGGAGGATGAAAATGACCTAAATGTTCATCCAATGACACAAAACACCTATTGGATGCACAAGATTGGTTAAAAATATTCTTCCAATAACACAAAAACAACTATTGGATGCACAAGATTGGTTACAAACCGTAATTGGACAAGAATAAGCCTAGGGAGGACGAAAATGACCTAATTGTTCATCCAATGACACAAAACACCTATTGGATGCACAAGATTGGTTAGAAACCCGAATTGGACAAGAATTAGCCTAGGGAGGACGAAAATGACCTAATTGTTCATCCAATGACACAAAAACACCAATTGGATGCACAAGATTGGTTAGAAACCCTAATTGGACAAGATTAAGTTTAGGGAGGACGAAAATGACGTAAATGTTCATCCAATGACACAAAAACACCTATTGGATGCACAAGATTGGTTAAAAACCCTAATTGGACAAGATTAAGTGTTGGCAGGACGAAAATGACCTAAATGTTCATCCAATGAGTCAAAACTCCTATTAGATGCACAAGATTGGTTAGAAACCCTAATTGGACAAGATTAAGTTTAGGGATGACGAAAATGACCGAAATGTTCATCCAATGACACAAAAACACCTATTGGATGCACAAGATTGGTTAGAAACCCTAATTGGACAAGATTAAGTTTAGGGAGGATGAAAATGACCTAAATGTTCATGCAATGACACAAAAACACCTATTGGATGCACAAGATTGGTTTGAAACCCTAATTGAACAAGATTAAGTTTAGGGAGGACGAAAATGACGTAAATGTTCATGCAATGAAACAAAACACCTATTGAATGCAAAAGATTGGTTTAAAACCCTAATTGGACAAGATTAAGTTTAGGGAGGACGAAAATGATCTAAATGTTCATCCAATGACACAAAAGACCTATTGGATGCACAAGATTGGTTAAAAACCTTAATTGGACAAGATTAAGTTTAGGGAGGACGAAAATGACATAAATGTTCATTCAATGACATAAAAACAACTATTGGATGCACTAGATTGGTTAGAAACATTAATTGGACAAGATTACGTGTAGGGAGGACGAAAATGACCTAAATGTTCATCCAATGACACAAACACCTATTGGATGCACACGATTGGTTAAAAACCCTAATTGGAAAAGAATTAGCGTAGGGAGGACGAAAATGATCTAATTGTTCATCCCATGACACAAAAACAGCTATTGGATGCACAAGATTGGTTAGAAACCCTAATTGGACAAGATTAAGTTTAGGGAGGACGAAAATGACATAAATGTTCATTCAATGACACAAAAACACCTATTGGATGCACTAGATTGGTTAAAAACCCTAGTTGGGCAAGATTAAGTGTAGGGAGGACAAAAATGACCTAAATGTTTATCCAATGACACAAAACACCTATTGGATGCACAAGATTGGTTAAAAACCCTAATTGGACAAGAATTAGCCTAGGGAAGACGAAAATGACCTAATTGTTCATCCAATGACACAAAACAGCTATTGGATGCACAAGATTGGTTAGAAACCCTAATTGCACAAGAAGTAGCCTAGGGAGGACGAAAATGACCTAATTGTTCATCCAATGACACAAAAACAGCTATTGGATGCACAAGATTGGTTAGAAACCCTAATTGGACAAGATTAAGTTTAGGGAGGACGAAAATGACATAAATGTTCATTCAATGACACAAAAACAACTATTGGATGCACTAGATTGGTTAGAAACATTAATTGGACAACATTAAGTGTAGGGAGGACGAAGATGACCTAAATGTTCATCCAATGACACAAACACCTATTGGATGCACAAGATTCGTTAAAAACCCTAATTGGACAAGAATTAGCCTAGGGAGGACGAAAATGATCTAATTGTTCATCCCATGACACAAAAACACCTATTGGATGCACAAGATTGGTCAGAAACCCTAATTGGACAAGATTAAGTTTAGGGAGAACGAAAATGACCTTAATGTTCATCTAATGACACAAAAACACCTATTGGATGCACAAGATTGGTTAAAAACCCTAGTTGGGCAAGATTAAGTGTAGGGAGGACAAAAATGACCTAAATGTTTATCCAATGACACAAAACACCTATTGGATGCACAAGATTGGTTAAAAACCCTAATTGGACAAGAATTAGCCTAGGTAAGACGAAAATGACCTAATTGTTCATCCAATGACACAAAACAACTATTGGATGCACAAGATTGGTTAGAAACCCCAGTTGCACAAGAAGTAGCCTAGGGAGGACGAAAATGACCTAATTGTTCATCCAATGACACAAAAACAGCTATTGGATGCACAAGATTGGTTAGAAACCCTAATTGGACAAGATTAAGTTTAGGGTGAACGGAAATGACCTAAATGTTCATCCAATGACACAAAAACACCTATTGGATGCACAAGATTGGTTAGAAACCCTAATTGGACAAGAATTAGCCTAGGGAGGACGAAAATGACCTAATTGTTCATCCAATGACACAAAAACAGCTATTGGATGCACAAGATTGGTTAGAAACCCTAATTGGATAAGATTTAGTTTAGGGAGGACGAAAATGACATAAATGTTCATTCAATGACACAAACACCTATTGGATGCACAAGATTGGTTAAAAACAATAAATTGGACAAGAATTAGCCTAGGGAGGACGAAAATGATCTAATTGTTCATCCCATGACACAAAAACACCTATTGGATGCACAAGATTGGTTAGAAACCCTAATTGGACAAGATTAAGTTTAGGGAGGATGAAAATGACCTAAATGTTCATCCAATGACACAAAACACCTATTGGATGCACAAGATTGGTTAAAAATATTCTTCCAATAACACAAAAACAACTATTGGATGCACAAGATTGGTTACAAACCGTAATTGGACAAGAATAAGCCTAGGGAGGACGAAAATGACCTAATTGTTCATCCAATGACACAAAACACCTATTGGATGCACAAGATTGGTTAGAAACCCGAATTGGACAAGAATTAGCCTAGGGAGGACGAAAATGACCTAATTGTTCATCCAATGACACAAAAACACCAATTGGATGCACAAGATTGGTTAGAAACCCTAATTGGACAAGATTAAGTTTAGGGAGGACGAAAATGACGTAAATGTTCATCCAATGACACAAAAACACCTATTGGATGCACAAGATTGGTTAAAAACCCTAATTGGACAAGATTAAGTGTAGGCAGGACGAAAATGACCTAAATGTTCATCCAATGAGTCAAAACTCCTATTAGATGCACAAGATTGGTTAGAAACCCTAATTGGACAAGATTAAGTTTAGGGATGACGAAAATGACCGAAATGTTCATCCAATGACACAAAAACACCTATTGGATGCACAAGATTGGTTAGAAACCCTAATTGGACAAGATTAAGTTTAGGGAGGATGAAAATGACCTAAATGTTCATGCAATGACACAAAAACACCTATTGGATGCACAAGATTGGTTTGAAACCCTAATTGGACAAGATTAAGTTTAGGGAGGACGAAAATGACGTAAATGTTCATGCAATGACACAAAACACCTATTGGATGCAGAAGATTGGTTAAAAACCCTAATTGGACAAGATTAAGTTTAGGGAGGACGAAAATGACCTAATTGTTCATCCAATGACACAAAAACACCTATTGGATGCACAAGATTGGTTAGAAACCCTAATTGGACAAGAATTAGCCTAGGGAGGACGAAAATGACCTAATTGTTCATCCAATGACACAAAAACACCTATTGGATGCACAAGATTAGTTAGAAACCCTAATTGGACAAGATTAAGTTTAGGGAGGACAGAAATGACATAAATGTTCATGCAATGACACAAAACACCTATTGGATGCACAAGATTGGTTAGAAACCCTAATTGGACAAGAATTAGCCTAGGGAGGACGAAAATGACCTAATTGTTCATCCAATGACACAAAAACACCTATTGGATGCACAAGATTGGTTAGAAACCCTAATTGGACAAGATTAAGTTTAGGGAGGACGAAAATGACGTAAATGTTCATGCAATGACACAAAACACCTATTGGATGCAGAAGATTGGTTAAAAACCCTAATGGGACAAGATTAAGTTTAGGGAGGATGAAAATGACCTAATTGTTCATCCAATGACACAAAAACACCTATTGGATGCACAAGATTGGTTAGAAACCCTAATTGGACAAGATTAAGTTTAGGGAGGACGAAAATGACCTAAATGTTCATCCAATGACACAAAACTCCTATTAGATGCACAAGATTGGTTAGAAACCCTAATTGGACAAGATTAAGTTTTGGGATGACGAAAATGACCTAAATGTTCATCCAATGACACAAAAACACCTATTGGATGCACAAGATTGGTTAGAAACCCTAATTGGACAAGATTAAGTTTAGGGAGGACGAAAATGACCTAAATGTTCATCCAGTGACACAAAAGACCTATTGGATGCACAAGATTGGTTAAAAACCCTTCATTGGACAAGATTAAGTGTAGGGAGGACGAAAAAGACCTAAATCTTCATCCAATGACACATAAAACCTATTGGATGCACAAGATTGGTTAAAAACCCTAATTGCACAAGAATAAGCCTAGGGAGCACGAAAATGACCTAATTGTTCATCCAATGACACAAAACACCTATTGGATGCACAAGATTGGTTAGAAACCCTAATTGGACAAGAATTAGCCTAGGGAGGACGAAAATGACCTAATTGTTCATCCAATGACACAAAAACACCTATTGGATGCACAAGATTGGTTAGAAACGCTAATTGGACAAGAATTACCCTAGGGAGGACGAAAATGACGTAAATGTTCATGCAATGACACAAAACACCTATTGGATGCACAAGATTGGTCAGAAACCCTAATTGGACAAGATTAAGTTTAGGGAGAACGAAAATGACCTTAATGTTCATCTAATGACACAAAAACACCTATTGGATGCACAAGATTGGTTAAAAACCCTAGTTGGGCAAGATTAAGTGTAGGGAGGACAAAAATGACCTAAATGTTTATCCAATGGCACAAAACACCTATTGGATGCACAAGATTGGTTAAAAACCCTAATTGGACAAGAATTAGCCTAGGTAAGACGAAAATGACCTAATTGTTCATCCAATGACACAAAACAACTATAGGATGCACAAGATTGGTTAGAAACCCTAGTTGCACAAGAAGTAGCCTAGGGAGGACGAAAATGACCTAATTGTTCATCCAATGACACAAAAACAGCTATTGGATGCACAAGATTGGTTAGAAACCCTAATTGGACAAGATTAAGTTTAGGGTGAACGGAAATGACCTAAATGTTCATCCAATGACACAAAAACACCTATTGGATGCACAAGATTGGTTAGAAACCCTAATTGGACAAGATTAAGTTTAGGGAGGACGAAAATGACGTAAATGTTCATGCAACGACACAAAACACCTATTGGATGTAGAAGATTGGTTAAAAACCCTAATTGGACAAGAATTAGCCTAGGGAGGACGAAAATGACCTAATTGTTCATCGAATGACACAAAAACACCTATTGGATGCACAAGATTGGTTAGAAACCCTAATTGGACAAGAATTAGCCTAGGGAGGACGAAAATGACCTAATTGTTCATCCAATGACACAAAAACACCTATTGGATGCACAAGATTGGTTAGAAACCCTAATTGGACAAGAATTAGCCTAGGGAGGACGAAAATGACCTAATTGTTCATCCAATGACACAAAAATAACTATTGGATGCACAAGATTGGTTAAAAACCCTAATTGGACAAGATTAAGTTTAGGGAGGACGAAAATGACATAAATGATCATTCAATGACACAAAAACAACTATTGGATGCACTAGATTGGTTAGAAACATTAATTGGACAAGATTAAGTGTAGGGAGCACGAAAATGACCTAAATGTTCATCCAATGACACAAACACCTATTGGATGCACAAGATTGGTTAAAAACCCTAATTGGACAAGAATTAGCGTAGGGAGGACGAAAATGATCTAATTGTTCATCCCATGACACAAAAACACCTATTGGATGCACAAGATTGGTTAGAAACCCTAATTGGACAAGATTAAGTTTAGGGAGGACGAAAATGACATAAATGTTCATTCAATGACACAAAAACACCTATTGGATGCACTAGATTGGTTAAAAATCCTAGTTGGGCAAGATTAAGTGTAGGGAGGACAAAAATGACCTAAATGTTTATCCAATGACACAAAACACCTATTGGATGCACAAGATTGGTTAAAAACCCTAATTGGACAAGAATTAGCCTAGGTAAGACGAAAATGACCTAATTGTTCATCCAATGACACAAAACAGCTATTGGATGCACAAGATTGGTTAGAAACCCTAATTGCACAAGAAGTAGCCTAGGGAGGACGAAAATGACCTAATTGTTCATCCAATGACACAAAAACAGCTATTGGATGCACAAGATTGGTTAGAAACCCTAATTGGACAAGATTAAGTTTAGGGTGAACGGAAATGACCTAAATGTTCATCCAATGACACAAAAACAGCTATTGGATGCACAAGATTGGTTAAAAACCCTAATTGGACAAGAATAAGCCTAGGGAGGACGAAAATGACCTAATTGCTCATCGAATGACAAAAAAACACCTATTGGATGCACAAGATTGGTTAGAAACCCTAATTGGACAAGAATTAGCCTAGGGAGGACGAAAATGACCTAATTGTTCATCCAATGACACAAAAACACCTATTGGATGCACAAGATTGGTTAGAAACCCTAATTGGACAAGAATTAGCCTAGGGAGGACGAAAATGACCTAATTGTTCATCCAATGACACAAAAACAGCTATTGGATGCACAAGATTGGTTAGAAACCCTAATTGGACAAGATTAAGTTTAGGGAGGACGAAAATGACATAAATGTTCATTCAATGACACAAAAACAACTATTGGATGCACTAGATTGGTTAGAAACATTAATTGGACAAGATTAAGTGTAGGGAGCACGAAAATGACCTAAATGTTCATCCAATGAGTCAAAACTCCTATTAGATGCACAAGATTGGTTAGAAACCCTAATTGGACAAGATTAAGTTTAGGGATGACGAAAATGACCGAAATGTTCATCCAATGACACAAAAACACCTATTGGATGCACAAGATTGGTTAGAAACCCTAATTGGACAAGATTAAGTTTAGGGAGGATGAAAATGACCTAAATGTTCATGCAATGACACAAAAACACCTATTGGATGCACAAGATTGGTTTGAAACCCTAATTGAACAAGATTAAGTTTAGGGAGGACGAAAATGACGTAAATGTTCATGCAATGAAACAAAACACCTATTGAATGCAAAAGATTGGTTTAAAACCCTAATTGGACAAGATTAAGTTTAGGGAGGACGAAAATGATCTAAATGTTCATCCAATGACACAAAAGACCTATTGGATGCACAAGATTGGTTAAAAACCTTAATTGGACAAGATTAAGTTTAGGGAGGACGAAAATGACGTAAATGTTCATTCAATGACATAAAAACAACTATTGGATGCACTAGATTGGTTAGAAACATTAATTGGACAAGATTACGTGTAGGGAGGACGAAAATGACCTAAATGTTCATCCAATGACACAAACACCTATTGGATGCACAAGACTGGTTAAAAACCCTAATTGGAAAAGAATTAGCGTAGGGAGGACGAAAATGATCTAATTGTTCATCCCATGACACAAAAACAGCTATTGGATGCACAAGATTGGTTAGAAACCCTAATTGGACAAGATTAAGTTTAGGGAGGACGAAAATGACATAAATGTTCATTCAATGACACAAAAACACCTATTGGATGCACTAAATTGGTTAAAAACCCTAGTTGGGCAAGATTAAGTGTAGGGAGGACAAAAATGACCTAAATGTTTATCCAATGACACAAAACACCTATTGGATGCACAAGATTGGTTAAAAACCCTAATTGGACAAGAATTAGCCTAGGGAGGACGAAAATGACCTAATTGCTCATCGAATGACAAAAAAACACCTATTGGATGCACAAGATTGGTTAGAAACCCTAATTGGACAAGAATTAGCCTAGGGAGGACGAAAATGACCTAATTGTTCATCCAATGACACAAAAACACCTATTGGATGCACAAGATTGGTTAGAAACCCTAATTGGACAAGAATTAGCCTAGGGAGGACGAAAATGACCTAATTGTTCATCCAATGACACAAAAACAGCTATTGGATGCACAAGATTGGTTAGAAACCCTAATTGGACAAGATTAAGTTTAGGGAGGACGAAAATGACATAAATGTTCATTCAATGACACAAAAACAACTATTGGATGCACTAGATTGGTTAGAAACATTAATTGGACAAGATTAAGTGTAGGGAGCACGAAAATGACCTAAATGTTCATCCAATGACACAAACACCTATTGGATGCACAAGATTGGTTAAAAACCCTAATTGGACAAGAATTAGCGTAGGGAGGACGAAAATGATCTAATTATTCATCCCATGACACAAAAACACCTATTGGATGCACAAGATTGGTCAGAAACCCTAATTGGACAAGATTATGTTTAGGGAGAACGAAAATGACCTTAATTTTCATCTAATGACACAAAAACAGCTATTGGATGCACAAGAATGGTTAAAAACCCTAGTTGGGCAAGATTAAGTGTAGGGAGGACAAAAATGACCTAAATGTTTATCCAATGACACAAAACACCTATTGGATGCACAAGATTGGTTAAAAACCCTAATTGGACAAGAATTAGCCTAGGTAAGACGAAAATGACCTAATTGTTCATCCAATGACACAAAACAGCTATTGGATGCACAAGATTGGTTAGAAACCCTAATTGCACAAGAAGTAGCCTAGGGAGGACGAAAATGACCTAATTGTTCATCCAATGACACAAAAACAGCTATTGGATGCACAAGATTGGTTAGAAACCCTAATTGGACAAGATTAAGTTTAGGGTGAACGGAAATGACCTAAATGTTCATCCAATGACACAAAAACACCTATTGGATGCACAAGATTGGTTAGAAACCCTAATTGGACAAGAATTAGCCTAGGGAGGACGAAAATGACCTAATTGTTCATCCAATGACACAAAAACACCTATTGGATGCACAACATTGGTAAGAAACCCTAATTGGACAAGATTAAGTTTAGGGAGGATGAAAATGACGTAAATGTTCATGCAATGACACAGAACACCTATTGGATGCAGAAGATTGGTTAAACACCCTAATTGGACAAGAATTAGCCTAGGGAGGACGAAAATGACCTAATTGTTCATCGAATGACACAAAAACACCTATTGGATGCACAAGATTGGTTAGAAACCCTAATTGGACAAGATTAAGTTTAGGGAGGACGAAAATGAGCTAAATGTTCATCCAATGACACAAAAACACCTATTGGATGCACAAGATTGGTTAAAAACCCTAATTGGACAAGAATAAGCCAAGGGAGGACGAAAATGACCTAATTGTTCATCCAATGACACAAAACACCAATTGGATGCACAAGATTGGTTAAAAACCCTAATTGGACAAGAATTAGCCTAGGGAGGACGAAAATGACCTAATTGTTCATCCAATGACACAAAAACACCTATTGGATGCACAAGATTGGTAAGAAACCCTAATTGGACAAGATTAAGTTTAGGGAGGACGAAAATGACCTAAATGTTCATCCAATGACACAAAACACCTATTGGATGCACAAGATTGGTTAGAAACCCTAATTGGACAAGAATTAGCCTTGGGAGGACGAAAATGACCTAAATCTTCATCCAATGAAACAAAAACACCTATTGGATGCACAAGATTGGTTAAAAACCTTAATTGGACAAGAATAAGCCAAGGGAGGACGAAAATGACCTAATTGTTCATCCAATGACACAAAACACCAATTGGATGCACAAGATTGGTTAAAAACCCTAATTGGACAAGAATTAGCCTTGGGAGGACGAAAATGACCTAATTATTCATCCAATGACACAAAAACACCTATTGGATGCACAAGATTGGTTAGAAACCCTAATTGGACAAGAATTAGCCTAGGGAGGACGAAAATGACCTAATTGTTCATCCAATGACACAAAAACACCTATTGAATGCACAAGATTGGTTAGAAACCCTAATTGGACAAGATTAAGTGTAGGGAGGACGAAAATGACCTAAATATTCATCCAATGACACAAAACATCTATTGGATGCAAAAGATTGGTTAGAAACCCTAATTGGACAAGAATTAGCCTAGGGAGGACGAAAATGACCTAATTGTTCATCCAATGACATAAAAACTCCTATTGGATGCACAAGATTGGTTAGAAACCCTAATTGGACAAGCATAAGCCTAGGGAAGACAAAAATCATCTAAATGTTCATCCAATAACACAAAACACCTATTGGATGCACAAGAT
Source organism: Cicer judaicum (assembly GCA_037974835.1). Taxonomy (NCBI): domain Eukaryota; kingdom Viridiplantae; phylum Streptophyta; class Magnoliopsida; order Fabales; family Fabaceae; genus Cicer; species Cicer judaicum. Next base: position 838,338 of record JBBPBS010000767.1, on the reverse strand, counting down.
TGGTTAGAAACCCTAATTGGACAAGAATTAGCCTAGGGAGGACGAAAATGACCTAATTGTTCATCCAATGACACAAAAACACCTATTGGATGCACAAGATTGGTTAGAAACCCTAATTGGACAAGATTAAGTTTAAGGAGGACGCAAATGACGTAAATGTTCATGAAATGACATAAAACACCTATTGGATGCAGAAGATTGGTTAAAAACCCTAATTGGACAAGATTAAGTTTAGGGAGGACGAAAATGACCTAAATCTTCATCCAATGACACAAAAAACCTATTGGATGCACAAGATTGGTTAAAAACCCTAATTACACAAGAATAAGCCTAGCGAGGACGAAAATGACCTAATTGTTCATCCAATGAGACAAAACACCTATTGGATGCACAAGATTGGTTAGAAACCCTAATTGGACAAGAATTAGCCTAGGGAGGACGAAAATGACCTAATTGTTCATCCAATGACACAAAAACAGCTATTGGATGCACAAGATTGGTTAGAAACCCTAATTGGACAAGATTAAGTTTAGGGAGGACGAAAATGACATAAATGTTCATTCAATGACACAAAAACAACTATTGGATGCACTAGATTGGTTAGAAACATTAATTGGACAAGATTAAGTGTAGGGAGCACGAAAATGACCTAAATGTTCATCCAATGACACAAACACCTATTGGATGCACAAGATTGGTTAAAAACCCTAATTGGACAAGAATTAGCGTAGGGAGGACGAAAATGATCTAATTATTCATCCCATGACACAAAAACACCTATTGGATGCACAAGATTGGTCAGAAACCCTAATTGGACAAGATTATGTTTAGGGAGAACGAAAATGACCTTAATTTTCATCTAATGACACAAAAACAGCTATTGGATGCACAAGAATGGTTAAAAACCCTAGTTGGGCAAGATTAAGTGTAGGGAGGACAAAAATGACCTAAATGTTTATCCAATGACACAAAACACCTATTGGATGCACAAGATTGGTTAAAAACCCTAATTGGACAAGAATTAGCCTAGGTAAGACGAAAATGACCTAATTGTTCATCCAATGACACAAAACAGCTATTGGATGCACAAGATTGGTTAGAAACCCTAATTGCACAAGAAGTAGCCTAGGGAGGACGAAAATGACCTAATTGTTCATCCAATGACACAAAAACAGCTATTGGATGCACAAGATTGGTTAGAAACCCTAATTGGACAAGATTAAGTTTAGGGTGAACGGAAATGACCTAAATGTTCATCCAATGACACAAAAACACCTATTGGATGCACAAGATTGGTTAGAAACCCTAATTGGACAAGAATTAGCCTAGGGAGGACGAAAATGACCTAATTGTTCATCCAATGACACAAAAACACCTATTGGATGCACAAGATTGGTAAGAAACCCTAATTGGACAAGATTAAGTTTAGGGAGGATGAAAATGACGTAAATGTTCATGCAATGACACAAAACACCTATTGGATGCAGAAGATTGGTTAAAAACCCTAATTGGACAAGAATTAGCCTAGGGAGGACGAAAATGACCTAATTGTTCATCGAATGACACAAAAACACCTATTGGATGCACAAGATTGGTTAGAAACCCTAATTGGACAAGATTAAGTTTAGGGAGGACGAAAATGACCTAAATGTTCATCCAATGACACAAAAACACCTATTGGATGCACATGATTGGTTAAAAACCCTAATTGGTCAAGAATAAGCCAAGGGAGGACGAAAATGACCTAATTGTTCATCCAATGACACAAAACACCAATTGGATGCACAAGATTGGTTAAAAACCCTAATTGGACAAGAATTAGCCTAGGGAGCACGAAAATGACCTAATTGTTCATCCAATGACACAAAAACACCTATTGGATGCACAAGATTGGTTAGAAACCCTAATTGGACAAGATTAAGTTTAGGGAGGACGAAAATGACCTAAATGTTCATCCAATGACACAAAACTCCTATTAGATGCACAAGATTGGTTAGAAACCCTAATTGGACAAGATTAAGTTTTGGGATGACGAAAATGACCTAAATGTTCATCCAATGACACAAAAACACCTATTGGATGCACAAGATTGGTTAGAAACCCTAATTGGACAAGATTAAGTTTAGGGAGGACGAAAATGACCTAAATGTTCATCCAGTGACACAAAAGACCTATTGGATGCACAAGATTGGTTAAAAACCCTTCATTGGACAAGATTAAGTGTAGGGAGGACGAAAAAGACCTAAATCTTCATCCAATGACACATAAAACCTATTGGATGCACAAGATTGGTTAAAAACCCTAATTGCACAAGAATAAGCCTAGGGAGCACGAAAATGACCTAATTGTTCATCCAATGACACAAAACACCTATTGGATGCACAAGATTGGTTAGAAACCCTAATTGGACAAGAATTAGCCTAGGGAGGACGAAAATGACCTAATTGTTCATCCAATGACACAAAAACACCTATTGGATGCACAAGATTGGTTAGAAACCCTAATTGGACAAGATTAAGTTTAGGTAGCACGAAAATGACCAAAATGTTCATCCAATGACACAAAACACCTATTGGATGCACAAGATTGGTTAAAAACCCTAATTGGACAAGATTAAGTGTAGGGTGGACGAAAATGACCTAAATGTTCATCCAATGACACAAAAACACATATTGGATGCACAAGATTGGTTAGAAACCCTAATTGGACAAGCATAAGCCTAGGGAGGACGAAAAAGACCTAAATGGTCATCCAATGACTCAAAAATAGCTATTGGATGCACAAGATTGGTTAGAAACCCTAATTGGACAAGATTAAGTTTAGGGAGGATGAAAATGACCTAAATGTTCATGCAATGACACAAAAACACCTATTGGATGCACAAGATTGGTTTGAAACCCTAATTGGACAAGATTAAGTTTAGGAAGGACGAAAATGACGTAAATGTTCATGTAATGACACAAAACACCTATTGGATGCAAAAGATTGGTTAAAAACCCTAATTGGACAAGATTAAGTTTAGGGAGGACGAAAATGACCTAAATGTTCATCCATTAACACAAAAGACCTATTGGATGCAGAAGATTGGTTAAAAACCCTAATTGGACAAGATTAAGTTTAGGGAGGACGAAAATGACCTAAATCTTCATCCAATGACACAAAAACACCTATTGGATGCACAAGATTGGTTAAAAACCCTAATTGGACAAGAATAAGCCAAGGGAGGACGAAAATGACCTAATTGTTCATCCAATGACACAAAACACCAATTGGATGCACAAGATTGGTTAAAAACCCTAATTGGACAAGCATTAGCCTAGGGAGGACGAAAATGACCTAATTGTTCATCCCATGACACAAAAACACCTATTGGATGCACAAGATTGTTTAGAAACCCTAATTGGACAAGATTAAGTTTAGGGAGGACGAAAATGATCTAATTGTTCATCCAATGACACAAAAACACCTATTGGATGCACAAGATTGGTTAGAAACACTAATTGGACAAGAATTAGCCTTGGGAGGACGAAAATGACCTAAATGATCATCCAATGACACAAAACACCTATTGGATGCACAAGATTGGTTAAAAACCCTAATTGGATAAGAATTAGCCTTGGGAGGACGAAAATGACCTAATTGTTCGTCCAATGACACAAAAACACCTATTGGATGCACAAGATTGGTTAGTAACCCTAATTGGACAAGAATAAGCCTAGGGAGGATGAAAATGACCTACTTGTTCATCCAATGACACAAAACACCAATTGGATGCACAAGATTGGTTAAAAACCCAAATTGGACAAGAATTAGCCTAGGGAGGACCAAAATGACCTAATTGTTCATCCAATGACACAAAAACACCTATTGGATGCACAAGATTGGTTAGAAACCCTAATTGGACAAGATTAAGATTAGGGAGGACGAAAATGACGTCAATGTTCATCCAATGACACAAAAACACCTATTGGATGCACAAGATTGGTTAAAAACCCTAATTGGACAAGATTAAGTGTAGGGAGGACGAAAATGACCTAAATGTTGATCCAAGGACACAAAAATCCTATTAGATGCACAAGATTGGTTAGAAACCCTAATTGGGCAAGATTAAGTTTTGGGATGACGAAAATGACCTAAATGTTCATCCAATGACACAAAAACACCTATTGGATGCACAAGATTGGTTAGAAACCCTAATTGGACAAGATTAAGTTTAGGGAGGATGAAAATGACCTAAATGTTCATGCAATGACACAAAAACACCTATTGGATGCACAAGATTGGTTTGAAACCCTAATTGGACAAGCATAAGCCTAGGGAGGACGAAAAAGACCTAAATGGTCATCCAATGACACAAAAATAGCTATTGGATGCACAAGATTGGTTAGAAACCCTAATTTGACAAGATTAAGTGTAGGGAGGACGAAAATGACGTAAATGTTCATGCAATGACACAAAACACCTATTGGATGCAGAAGATTGGTTAAAAACCCTAATTGGACAAGATTAAGTTTAGGGAGGACGAAAATGATCTAAATGTTCATCCAATGACACAAAAGACCTATTGGATGCACAAGATTGGTTAAAAACCCTAATTGGACAAGATTAAGTTTAGGGAGGACGAAAATGAACTAAATCTTCATCCAATGACACAAAAAACCTATTGGATGCACAAGATTGGTTAAAAACTCTAATTGCACAACAATAAGCCTAGGGAGGACGAAAATGACCTAATTGTTCATCCAATGACACAAAACACCTATTGGATGCACAAGATTGGTTAGAAACCCTAATTGGACAAGAATTAGCCTAGGGAGGACGAAAATGACCTAATTGTTCATCCAATGACACAAAAACACCTATTGGATGCACAAGATTGGTTAGAAACCCTAATTGGACAAGAATTAGCCTAGGGAGGACGAAAATGACCTAATTGTTCATCCAATGACACAAAAACAGCTATTGGATGCACAAGATTGGTTAGAAACCCTAATTGGATAAGATTTAGTTTAGGGAGGACGAAAATGACATAAATGTTCATTCAATGACACAAACACCTATTGGATGCACAAGATTGGTTAAAAACAATAAATTGGACAAGAATTAGCCTAGGGAGGACGAAAATGATCTAATTGTTCATCCCATGACACAAAAACACCTATTGGATGCACAAGATTGGTTAGAAACCCTAATTGGACAAGATTAAGTTTAGGGAGGATGAAAATGACCTAAATGTTCATCCAATGACATAAAACACCTATTGGATGCACAAGATTGGTTAAAAATATTCTTCCAATAACACAAAAACAACTATTGGATGCACAAGATTGGTTAGAAACCCTAATTGGACAAGAATAAGCCTAGGGAGGACGAAAATGACCTAATTGTTCATCCAATGACACAAAACACCTATTGGATGCACAAGATTGGTTAGAAACCCGAATTGGACAAGAATTAGCCTAGGGAGGACGAAAATGACCTAATTGTTCATCCAATGACACAAAAACACCAATTGGATGCACAAGATTGGTTAGAAACCCTAATTGGACAAGATTAAGTTTAGGGAGGACGAAAATGACGTAAATGTTCATCCAATGACACAAAAACACCTATTGGATGCACAAGATTGGTTAAAAACCCTAATTGGACAAGATTAAGTGTAGGCAGGACGAAAATGACCTAAATGTTCATCCAATGAGTCAAAACTCCTATTAGATGCACAAGATTGGTTAGAAACCCTAATTGGACAAGATTAAGTTTAGGGATGACGAAAATGACCGAAATGTTCATCCAATGACACAAAAACACCTATTGGATGCACAAGATTGGTTAGAAACCCTAATTGGACAAGATTAAGTTTAGGGAGGATGAAAATGACCTAAATGTTCATGCAATGACACAAAAACACCTATTGGATGCACAAGATTGGTTTGAAACCCTAATTGGACAAGATTAAGTTTAGGGAGGACGAAAATGACGTAAATGTTCATCCAATGACACAAAAACACCTATTGGATGCACAAGATTGGTTAAAAACCCTAATTGGACAAGATTAAGTGTAGGGAGGACGAAAATGACCTAAATGTTCATCAAATGAGTCAAAACTCCTATTAGATGCACAAGATTGGTTAGAAAACCCTAATTGGACAAGATTAAGTTTAGGGATGACGAAAATGACCTAAATGTTCATCCAATGACACAAAAACACCTATTGGATGCACAAGATTGGTTAGAAACCCTAATTGGACAAGATTAAGTTTAGGGAGGATGAAAATGACCTAAATGTTCATGCAATGACACAAAAACACCTACTGGATGCACAAGATTGGTTTGAAACCCTAATTGGACAAGATTAAGTTTAGGGAGGACGAAAATGACGTAAATGTTCATGCAATGACACAAAACACCTATTGGATGCAGAAGATTGGTTAAAAACCCTAATTGGACAAGATTAAGTTTAGGGAGGACGAAAATGATCTAAATGTTCATCCAATGACACAAAAGACCTATTGGATGCACAAGATTGGTTAAAAACCCTAATTGGACAAGATTAAGTTTAGGGAGGACGAAAATGACCTAAATCTTCATCCAATGACACAAAAAACCTATTGGATGCACAAGATTGGTTAAAAACCCTAATTGCACAAGAATAAGCCTAGGGAGGACGAAAATGACCTAATTTTTCATCCAATGACACAAAACACCTATTGGATGCACAAGATTGGTTAGAAACGCTAATTGGACAAGAATTACCCTAGGGAGGACGAAAATGACCTAATTGTTCATCCAATGACACAAAAACAGCTATTGGATGCACAAGATTGGTTAGAAACCCTAATTGGACAAGATTAAGTTTAGGGAGGACGAAAATGACATAAATGTTCATTCAATGACACAAAAACACCTATTGGATGCACTAGATTGGTTAAAAACCCTAGTTGGGCAAGATTAAGTGTAGGGAGGACAAAAATGACCTAAATGTTTATCCAATGACACAAAACACCTATTGGATGCACAAGATTGGTTAAAAACCCTAATTGGACAAGAATTAGCCTAGGTAAGACGAAAATGACCTAATTGTTCATCCAATGACACAAAACAGCTATTGGATGCACAAGATTGGTTAGAAACCCTAATTGCACAAGAAGTAGCCTAGGGAGGACGAAAATGACCTAATTGTTCATCCAATGACACAAAAACAGCTATTGGATGCACAAGATTGGTTAGAAACCCTAATTGGACAAGATTAAGTTTAGGGTGAACGGAAATGACCTAAATGTTCATCCAATGACACAAAAACAGCTATTGGATGCACAAGATTGGTTAAAAACCCTAATTGGACAAGAATAAGCCTAGGGAGGACGAAAATGACCTAATTGCTCATCGAATGACAAAAAAACACCTATTGGATGCACAAGATTGGTTAGAAACCCTAATTGGACAAGAATTAGCCTAGGGAGGACGAAAATGACCTAATTGTTCATCCAATGACACAAAAACACCTATTGGATGCACAAGATTGGTCAGAAACCCTAATTGGACAAGATTAAGTTTAGGGAGAACGAAAATGAGCTAAATGTTCATCTAATGACACAAAAACAACAATTGGATGCACAAGATTGGTTAAAAACCCTAATTGGACAAGATTAAGTGTAGGGAGGACGAAAATGACCTAAATGTTCATCCAATGACACAAAACACCTATTGGATGCACAAGATTGGTTAAAAACCCCAATTGGACAAGAATTAGCCTAGGGAGGACGAAAATGACCTAATTGTTCATCCAATGACACAAAAACACCTATTGGATGCACAAGATTGGTTAGAAACCCTAATTGGACAAGATTAAGTTTAGGGAGGACGAAAATGACGTAAATGTTCATGCAATGACACAAAACACCTATTGGATGCAGAAGATTGGTTAAAAACCCTAATTGGACAAGATTAAGTTTAGGGAGGATGAAAATGACCTAATTGTTCATCCAATGACACAAAAACACCTATTGGATGCCCAAGATTGGTTAGAAACCCTAATTGGACAAGAATTAGCCTAGGGAGGACGAAAATGACCTAATTGTTCATCCAATGACACAAAACACCTATTGGATGCACAAGATTGGTTAGAAACCCTAATTGGACAAGAATAAGCCTAGGGAGGACGAAAATGACCTAATTGTTCATCCAATGACACAAAAACACCTATTGGATGCACAAGATTGGTTAGAAACCCTAACTGGACAAGATTAAGTTTAGGGAGCACGAAAATGACCTAAATGTTTATCCAATGACACAAAACACCTATTGGATGCACAAGATTGGTTAAAAACCCTAATTGGACAAGAATTAGCCTAGGTAAGACGAAAATGACCTAATTGTTCATCCAATGACACAAAACAGCTATTGGATGCACAAGATTGGTTAGAAACCCTAATTGGACAAGAATAAGCCTAGGGAGGACGAAAATAACCTAATTGTTCATCCAATGACACAAAAACACCTATTGGATGCACAAGATTTGTTAGAAACACTAATTGGACAAGAATTAGCCTTGGGAAGACGAAAATCACCTAATTGTTCATCCAATGACACAAAAACACCTATTGGATGCACAAGATTGGTTAGAAACCCTAATTGGACAAGATTAAGTTTAGGGAGGACGAAAATGACGTAAATGTTCATGCAATGACACAAAACACCTATTGTATGCAGAAGATTGGTTAAAAACCCTAATTGGACAAAAATTAGCCTAGGGAGGACGAAAATGACCTAAATGTTCATCGAATGACACAAAAACACCTATTGGATGCACAAGATTGGTTAGAAACCCTAATTGGACAAGATTAAGTTTAGGGAGGACGAAAATGACCTAAATGTTCATCCAATGACACAAAAACACCTATTGGATGCACAAGATTGGTTAAAAACCCTAATTGGACAAGAATAAGCCTAGGGAGGACGAAAATGACCTAATTGTTCATCGAATGACACAAAAACACCTATTGGATGCACAAGATTGGTTAGAAACCCTAATTGGACAAGATTAAGTTTAGGGAGGACGAAAATGAACTAAATCTTCATCCAATGACACAAAAAACCTATTGGATGCACAAGATTGGTTAAAAACCCTAATTGCACAACAATAAGCCTAGGGAGGACGAAAATGACCTAATTGTTCATCCAATGACACAAAACACCTATTGATTGCACAAGATTGGTTAGAAACCCTAATTGGACAAGAATTAGCCTAGGGAGGACGAAAATGACCTAATTGTTCATCCAATGACACAAAAACACCTATTGGATGCACAAGATTGGTTAGAAACCCTAATTGGACAAGAATTAGCCTAGGGAGGACGAAAATGACCTAATTGTTCATCCAATGACACAAAAACAGCTATTGGATGCACAAGATTGGTTAGAAACCCTAATTGGATAAGATTTAGTTTAGGGAGGACGAAAATGACATAAATGTTCATTCAATGACACAAAAACAACTATTGGATGCACTAGATTGGTTAGAAACATTAATTGGACAAGATTAAGTGTAGGGAGGACGAAAATGACCTAAATTTTCATCCAATGACACAAACACCTATTGGATGCACAAGATTGGTTAAAAACCCTAATTGGACAAGAATTAGCCTAGGGAGGACGAAAATGATCTAATTGTTCATCCCATGACACAAAAACAGCTATTGGATGCACAAGATTGGTTAGAAACCCTAATTGGACAAGATTAAGTTTAGGGAGGATGAAAATGACCTAAATGTTTATCCAAGGACACTAAACACCTATTGGATGCACAAGATTGGTTAAAAATATTCTTCCAATAACACAAAAACAACTATTGGATGCACAAGATTGGTTAGAAACCCTAATTGGACAAGAATAAGCCTAGGGAGGACGAAAATGACCTAATTGTTCATCCAATGACACAAAACATCTATTGGATGCACAAGATTGGTTAGAAACCCGAATTGGACAAGAATTAGTCTAGGGAGGACGAAAATGACCTAATTGTTCATCCAATGACACAAAAACACCAATTGGATGCACAAGATTGGTTAGAAACCCTAATTGGACAAGATTTAGTTTAGGGAGGACGAAAATGACGTAAATGTTCATCCAATGACACAAAACACCTATTGGATGCACAAGATTGGTTAAAAACCCTAATTGGACAAGATTAAGTGTAGGCAGGACGAAAATGACCTAAATGTTCATGCAATGACACAAAAACACCTATTGGATGCACAAGATTGGTTTGAAACCCTAATTGGACAAGATTAAGTTTAGGGAGGACGAAAATGACGTAAATGTTCATGCAATGACACAAAACACCTATTGAATGCAAAAGATTGGTTTAAAACCCTAATTGGACAAGATTAAGTTTAGGGAGGACGAAAATGATCTAAATGTTCATCCAATGACACAAAAGACCTATTGGATGCACAAGATTGGTTAAAAACCTTAATTGGACAAGATTAAGTTTAGGGAGGACGAAAATGACCTAAATCTTCATCCAATGACACAAAAAACCTATTGGATGCACGAGATTGGTTAAAAACCCTAATTGCACAAGAAATAGCGTAGGGAGGACGAAAATGATCTAATTGTTCATCCCATGACACAAAAACACCTATTGGATGCACAAGATTGGTCAGAAACCCTAATTGGACAAGATTATGTTTAGGGAGAACGAAAATGACCTTAATGTTCATCTAATGACACAAAAACACTTATGGGATGCACAAGATTTGTTAAAAACCCTAGTTGGGCAAGATTAAGTGTAGGGAGGACAAAAATGACCTAAATGTTTATCCAATGACACAAAACACCTATTGGATGCACAAGATTGGTTAAAAACCCTAATTGGACAAGAATTAGCTTAGGTAAAACGAAAATGACCTAATTGTTCATCCAATGACACAAAACAGCTATTGGATGCACAAGATTGGTTAGAAACCCTAATTGCACAAGAAGTAGCCTAGGGAGGACGAAAATGACATAATTATTCATCCAATGACACAAAAACAGCTATTGGATGCACAAGATTCGTTAGAAACCCTAATTGGACAAGATTAAGTTTAGGGTAAACGGAAATGACCTAAATGTTCATCCAATGACACAAAAACACCTATTGGATGCACAAGATTGGTTAGAAACCTTAATTGGACAAGAATTAGCCTAGGGAGGACGAAAATGACCTAATTGTTCATCCAATGACACAAAAACACCTATTGGATGCACAAGATTGGTTAGAAACCCTAATTGGACAAGATTAAGTTTAGGGAGGACGAAAATGACCTAAATGTTCATCCAATGACACAAAAACACCTATTGGATGCACATGATTGGTTAAAAACCCTAATTGGTCAAGAATAAGCCAAGGGAGGACGAAAATGACCTAATTGTTCATCCAATGACACAAAACACCAATTGGATGCACAAGATTGGTTAAAAACCCTAATTGGACAAGAATTAGCCTAGGGAGGACGAAAATGACCTAATTGTTCATCCAATGACACAAAAACACCTATTGGATGCACAAGATTGTTTAGAAACCCTAATTGGACAAGATTAAGTTTAGGGAGGACGAAAATGATCTAATTGTTCATCCAATGACACAAAAACACCTATTGGATGCACAAGATTGGTAAGAAACCCTAATTGGACAAGATTAAGTTTAGGGAGGACGAAAATGACCTAAATTTTCATCCAATGACACAAAACACCTATTGGATGCAAAAGATTGGTTAAAAACCCTAATTGCACAAGAATTAGCCTTGGGAGGACGAAAATGACCTAATTGTTCATCCAATGACACAAAAACACCTATTGGATGCACAAGATTGGTTAATAACCCAAATTGGACAAGAATAAGCCTAGGGAGGATGAAAATGACCTACTTGTTCATCCAATGACACAAAAAATCAATTGGATGCACAAGATTGGTTAAAACCCCAAATTGGACAAGAATTAGCCTAGGGAGGACCAAAATGACCTAATTGTTCATCCAATGACACAAAAACACCTATTGGATGCACAAGATTTGTTAGAAACCCTAATTGGACAAGATTAAGTTTAGGGAGGACGAAAATGACGTCAATGTTCATCCAATGACACAAAAACACCTATTGGATGCACAAGATTGGTTAAAAACCCTAATTGGACAAGATTAAGTGTAGGGAGGACGAAAATGACCTAAATGTTAATCCAATGACACAAAACTCCTATTAGATGCACAGGATTGGTTAGAAACCCTAATTGGGCAAGATTAAGTTTTGGGATGACGAAAATGACCTAAATGTTCATCCAATGACACAAAAACACCTATTGGATGCACAAGATTGGTTAGAAACCCTAACTGGACAAGATTAAGTTTAGGGAGCACAAAAATGACCTAAATGTTTATCCCATGACACAAAACACCTATTGGATGCACAAGATTGGTTAAAAACCCTAATTGGACAAGAATTAGCCTAGGTAACACGAAAATGACCTAATTGTTCATCCAATGACACAAAACAGCTATTAGATGCACAAGATTTGTTAGAAACCCTAATTGGACAAGAATAAGCCTAGGGAGGACGAAAATGACCTAATTGTTCATCCAATGACACAAAAACACCTATTGGATGCACAAGATTGGTTAGAAACACTAATTGGACAAGAATTAGCCTTGGGAGGACGAAAATGACCTAATTGTTCATCCAATGACACAAAAACACCTATTGGATGCACAAGATTGGTTAGAAACCCTAATTGGACAAGATTAAGTTTAGGGAGGACGAAAATGACATAAATGTTCATTCAATGACATAAAAACAACTATTGGATGCACTAGATTGGTTAGAAACATTAATTGGACAAGATTACGTGTAGGGAGGACGAAAATGACCTAAATGTTCATCCAATGACACAAACACCTATTGGATGCACAAGATTGGTTTAAAAACCTAATTGGAAAAGAATTAGCGTAGGGAGGACGAAAATGATCTAATTGTTCATCCCATGACACAAAAACACCTATTGGATGCACAAGATTGGTAAGAAACCCTAATTGGACAAGATTAAGTTTAGGGAGGATGAAAATGACGTAAATGTTCATGCAATGACACAAAACACATATTGGATGCAGAAGATTGGTTAAAAACCCTAATTGGACAAGAATTAGCCTAGGGAGGACGAAAATGACCTAATTGTTCATCGAATGACACAAAAACACCTATTGGATGCACAAGATTGGTTAGAAACCATAATTGGACAAGAATTAGCCTAGGGAGGACGAAAATGACCTAATTGTTCATCCAATGACACAAAAACACCTATTGGATGCACAAGATTGGTTAGAAACCCTAATTGGACAAGAATTAGCCTAGGGAGGACGAAAATGACCTAATTGTTCATCCAATGACACAAAAACAGCTATTGGATGCACAAGATTGGTTAGAAAACCTAATTGGACAAGATTAAGTTTAGGGAGGACGAAAATGACATAAATGTTCATTCAATGACACAAAAACAACTATTGGATGCACTAGATTGGTTAGAAACATTAATTGGACAAGATTAAGTGTAGGGAGCACGAAAATGACCTAAATGTTCATCCAATGACACAAACACCTATTGGATGCACAAGATTGGTTAAAAACCCTAATTGGACAAGAATTAGCGTAGGGAGGACGAAAATGATCTAATTATTCATCCCATGACACAAAAACACCTATTGGATGCACAAGATTGGTCAGAAACCCTAATTGGACAAGATTATGTTTAGGGAGAACGAAAATGACCTTAATTTTCATCTAATGACACAAAAACAGCTATTGGATGCACAAGAATGGTTAAAAACCCTAGTTGGGCAAGATTAAGTGTAGGGAGGACAAAAATGACCTAAATGTTTATCCAATGACACAAAACACCTATTGGATGCACAAGATTGGTTAAAAACCCTAATTGGACAAGAATTAGCCTAGGTAAGACGAAAATGACCTAATTGTTCATCCAATGACACAAAACAGCTATTGGATGCACAAGATTGGTTAGAAACCCTAATTGCACAAGAAGTAGCCTAGGGAGGACGAAAATGACCTAATTGTTCATCCAATGACACAAAAACAGCTATTGGATGCACAACATTGGTTAGAAACCCTAATTGGACAAGATTAAGTTTAGGGTGAACGGAAATGACCTAAATGTTCATCCAAAGACACAAAAACACCTATTGGATGCACAAGATTGGTTAGAAACCCTAATTGGACAAGAATTAGCCTAGGGAGGACGAAAATGACCTAATTGTTCATCCAATGACACAAAAACATCTATTGGATGCACAAGATTGGTAAGAAACCCTAATTGGACAAGATTAAGTTTAGGGAGGATGAAAATGACGTAAATGATCATGCAATGACACAAAACACCTATTGGATGCAGAAGATTGGTTAAAAACCCTAATTGGACAAGAATTAGCCTAGGGAGGACGAAAATGACCTAATTGTTCATCGAATGACACAAAAACACCTATTGGATGCACAAGATTGGTTAGAAACCCTAATTGGACAAGATTAAGTTTAGGGTGAACGGAAATGACCTAAATGTTCATCCAATGACACAAAAACACCTATTGGATGCACAAGATTGGTTAGAAACCCTAATTGGACAAGAATTAGCCTAGGGAGGACGAAAATGACCTAATTGTTCATCCAATGACACAAAAACACCTATTGGATGCACAAGATTGGTAAGAAACCCTAATTGGACAAGATTAAGTTTAGGGAGGATGAAAATGACGTAAATGTTCATGCAATGACACAAAACACCTATTGGATGCAGAAGATTGGTTAAAAACCCTAATTGGACAAGAATTAGCCTAGGGAGGACGAAAATGACCTAATTGTTCATCCAATGACACAAAAACACCTATTGGATGCACAAGATTGGTTAGAAACCCTAATTGGACAAGAATTAGCCTAGGGAGGACGAAAATGACCTAATTGTTCATCCATTGACACAAAAACACCTATTTGGATGCACAAGATTGGTTAGAAACCCTAATTGGACAAGATTAAGTTTAGGGAGGAAGAAGATGACCTAAATGTTCATCCAATGACACAAAACAACTATTGGATCCACAAGATTGGTTAAAAACCCTAATTGGACAAGAATAAGTTTAGGGAGGACGAAAATGACCTAAATGTTCATCCAATGACACAAAACACCTATTGGATGCACAAGATTGGTTAAAAACCCTAATTGGACAAGAATTAGCCTAGGGAGGACGAAAATGACCTAATTGTTCATCCAATGACACAAAAACACCTATTGGATGCACAAGATTGGTTAGAAACCCTAATTGGACAAGAATTAGCCTAGGGAGGACGAAAATGACCTAATTGTTCATCCAATGACACAAAAACACCTATTGGATCACAAGATTGGTTAGAAACCCTAATTGGACAAGAATAAGCCTAGGGAGGACGAAAATGACCTAATTGTTCATCCAATGACACAAAAACACCTATTGGATGCACAAGATTGGTTAGAAGCCCTAATTGGACAAGATTAATTGTAGGGAGGACGAAAAGGACCTAAATGTTCATCCAATGACACAAAAACACCTATTGGATGCATAAGATTGGTTAAAAACCCTAATTGGACAAGAATTAGCCTAGGGAGGACGAAAATGACCTAATTGTTCATCCAATGACACAAAAACACCTATTGGATGCACAAGATTGGTTAGAAACCCTAATTGGACAAGAATTAGCCTAGGGAGGACGAAAATGACCTAATTGTTCATCCAATGACACAAAAACACCTATTGGATGCACAAGATTGGTTAGAAACCAAAATTGGACAAGATTAAGATTAGGGAGGACGAAATTGACCTAAATGTTCATCCAATGAAACAAAACACCTTTTGGATGCACAAGATTGGTTAAGAACACTAATTGGACAAGAATTAGCCTAGGGAGGACGAAAATGACCTAATTGTTCATCCAATGACACAAAAACACCTATTGGATACACAAGATTGGTTAGAAACCCTAATTGGACAAGAATAAGCCTAGGGAGGACGAAAATGACCTAATTGTTCATCCAATGACACAAAAACACCTATTGGATGCACAAGATTGGTTAGAAACCCTAATTGGACAAGATTAATTGTAGGGAGGACGAAAAGGACCTACATGTTCATCCAATGACACAAAAACACCTATTGGATGCACAAGATTGGTTAAAAACCCTAATTGGACAAGAATTAGCCTAGGGAGGACGAAAATGACCTAATTGTTCATCCAATGACACAAAAACACCTATTGGATGCACAAGATTGTTTAGAAACCCTAATTGGACAAGATTAAGTTTAGGGAGGACGAAAATGATCTAATTGTTCATCCAATGACACAAAAACACCTATTGGATGCACAAGATTGGTAAGAAACCCTAATTGGACAGGATTAAGTTTAGGGAGGACGAAAATGATCTAATTGTTCATCCAATGACACAAAAACACCTATTGGATGCACAAGATTGGTAAGAAACCCTAATTGGACAAGATTAAGTTTAGGGAGGACGAAAATGACCTAAATGATCATCCAATGACACAAAACACCTATTGGATGCACAAGATTGGTTAAAAACCCTAATTGGACAAGAATTAGCCTAGGGAGGACGAAAATGACCTAATTGTTCATCCAATGACACAAAAACACCTATTGGATGCACAAGATTAGTTAGAAACCCTAATTGGACAAGATTAAGTTTAGGGAGGACAGAAATGACATAAATGTTCATGCAATGACACAAAACACCTATTGGATGCACAAGATTGGTTAGAAACCCTAATTGGACAAGAATTAGCCTAGGGAGGACGAAAATGACCTAATTGTTCATCCAATGACACAAAAACACCTATTGGATGCACAAGATTGGTTAGAAACCCTAATTGGACAAGATTAAGTTTAGGGAGGACGAAAATGACGTAAATGTTCATGCAATGACACAAAACACCTATTGGATGCAGAAGATTGGTTAAAAACCCTAATTGGACAAGATTAAGTTTAGGGAGGACGAAAATGACCTAATTGTTCATCCAATGACACAAAAACACCTATTGGATGCACAAGATTGGTTAAAAACCCTAATTGGACATGATTAAGTGTAGGGAGGACGAAAATGACCTAAATGTTCATCCAATGACACAAAACACCTATTGAATGCACAAGATTGGTTAGAAACCCTAATTGGACAAGAATTAGCCTAGGGAGGACGAAAATGACCTAATTGTTCATCCAATGACACAAAAACACCTATTGGATGCACAAGATTGGTTAGAAACCCTAATTGGACAAGATTAAGTTTTGGGAGGACGAAAATGACGTAAATGTTCATGCAATGACACAAAACACCTATTGGATGCAGAAGATTGGTTAAAAACCCTAATTGGACAAGATTAAGTTTAGGGAGGATGAAAATGACCTAATTGTTCATCCAATGACACAAAAACACCTATTGGATGCACAAGATTGGTTAAAAACCCTAATTGGACAAGATTAAGTGTAGGGAGGACGAAAATGACCTAAATGTTCATCCAATGACACAAAACAACTATTGAATGCACAAGATTGGTTAGAAACCCTAATTGGACAAGAATTAGCCTAGGGAGGACGAAAATGACCTAATTGTTCATCCAATGACACAAAAACACCTATTGGATGCACAAGATTGGTTAGAAACCCTAATTGGACAAGATTAAGTTTAGGGAGGACGAAAATGACGTAAATGTTCATGCAATGACACAAAACACCTATTGTATGCAGAAGATTGGTTAAAAACCCTAATTGGACAAGAATTAGCCT
The DNA here is from genome assembly GCA_037974835.1 of Cicer judaicum. NCBI lineage: Eukaryota > Viridiplantae > Streptophyta > Magnoliopsida > Fabales > Fabaceae > Cicer > Cicer judaicum. The sequence goes on along the minus strand of JBBPBS010000767.1, from coordinate 820,474 downwards.
AGGGAGGACGAAAATGACCTAAATGTTCATCGAATGACACAAAAACACCTATTGGATGCACAAGATTGGTTAGAAACCCTAATTGGACAAGATTAAGTTTAGGGAGGACGAAAATGACCTAAATGTTCATCCAATGACACAAAAACACCTATTGGATGCACAAGATTGGTTAAAAACCCTAATTGGACAAGAATAAGCCTAGGGAGGACGAAAATGACCTAATTGTTCATCGAATGACACAAAAACACCTATTGGATGCACAAGATTGGTTAGAAACCCTAATTGGACAAGATTAAGTTTAGGGAGGACGAAAATGAACTAAATCTTCATCCAATGACACAAAAAACCTATTGGATGCACAAGATTGGTTAAAAACCCTAATTGCACAACAATAAGCCTAGGGAGGACGAAAATGACCTAATTGTTCATCCAATGACACAAAACACCTATTGATTGCACAAGATTGGTTAGAAACCCTAATTGGACAAGAATTAGCCTAGGGAGGACGAAAATGACCTAATTGTTCATCCAATGACACAAAAACACCTATTGGATGCACAAGATTGGTTAGAAACCCTAATTGGACAAGAATTAGCCTAGGGAGGACGAAAATGACCTAATTGTTCATCCAATGACACAAAAACAGCTATTGGATGCACAAGATTGGTTAGAAACCCTAATTGGATAAGATTTAGTTTAGGGAGGACGAAAATGACATAAATGTTCATTCAATGACACAAAAACAACTATTGGATGCACTAGATTGGTTAGAAACATTAATTGGACAAGATTAAGTGTAGGGAGGACGAAAATGACCTAAATGTTCATCCAATGACACAAACACCTATTGGATGCACAAGATTGGTTAAAAACCCTAATTGGACAAGAATTAGCCTAGGGAGGACGAAAATGATCTAATTGTTCATCCCATGACACAAAAACACCTATTGGATGCACAAGATTGGTTAGAAACCCTAATTGGACAAGATTAAGTTTAGGGAGGATGAAAATGACCTAAATGTTCATCCAATGACACAAAACACCTATTGGATGCACAAGATTGGTTAAAAATATTCTTCCAATAACACAAAAACAACTATTGGATGCACAAGATTGGTTAAAAACCCTAATTGGACAAGAATAAGCCAAGGGAGGACGAAAATGACCTAATTGTTCATCCAATGACACAAAACACCAATTGGATGCACAAGATTGGTTAAAAACCCTAATTGGACAAGAATTAGCCTAGGGAGGACGAAAATGACCTAATTGTTCATCCAATGACACAAAAACACCTATTGGATGCACAAGATTGTTTAGAAACCCTAATTGGACAAGATTAAGTTTAGGGAGGACGAAAATGATCTAATTGTTCATCCAATGACACAAAAACACCTATTGGATGCACAAGATTGGTAAGAAACCCTAATTGGACAAGATTAAGTTTAGGGAGGACGAAAATGACCTAAATGATCATCCAATGACACAAAACACCTATTGGATGCACAAGATTGGTTAAAAACCCTAATTGGACAAGAATTAGCCTTGGGAGGACGAAAATGACCTAATTGTTCGTCCAATGACACAAAAACACCTATTGGATGCACAAGATTGGTTAGTAACCCTAATTGGACAAGAATAAGCCTAGGGAGGATGAAAATGACCTACTTGTTCATCCAATGACACAAAACACCAATTGGATGCACAAGATTGGTTAAAAACCCAAATTGGACAAGAATTAGCCTAGGGAGGACCAAAATGACCTAATTGTTCATCCAATGACACAAAAACACCTATTGGATGCACAAGATTGGTTAGAAACCCTAATTGGACAAGATTAAGTTTAGGGAGGACGAAAATGACCTAAATGTTCATCCAATGACACAAAAACACCTATTGGATGCACATGATTGGTTAAAAACCCTAATTGGTCAAGAATAAGCCAAGGGAGGACGAAAATGACCTAATTGTTCATCCAATGACACAAAACACCAATTGGATGCACAAGATTGGTTAAAAACCCTAATTGGACAAGAATTAGCCTAGGGAGCACGAAAATGACCTAATTGTTCATCCAATGACACAAAAACACCTATTGGATGCACAAGATTGGTTAGAAACCCTAATTGGACAAGATTAAGTTTAGGGAGGACGAAAATGACCTAAATGTTCATCCAATGACACAAAAACACCTATTGGATGCACAAGATTGGTTAAAAACCCTAATTGGACAAGAATAAGGCAAGGGAGGACGAAAATGACCTAATTGTTCATCCAATGACACAAAACACCAATTGGATGCACAAGATTGGTTAAAAACCCTAATTGGACATGAATTAGCCTAGGGAGGACGAAAATGACCTAATTTTTCATCCAATGACACAAAAACACCTATTGGATGCACAAGATTGGTTAGAAACCCTAATTGGACAAGATTATGTTTAGGGAGGACGAAAATGACGTAAATGTTCATCCAATGACACAAAAACACCTATTGGATGCACAAGATTGGTTAAAAACCCTAATTGCACAAGATTAAGTGTAGGGAGGACGAAAATGACCTAAATGTTCATCCAATGAGACAAAACTCCTATTAGATGCACAAGATTGGTTAGATACCCTAATTGGACAAGATTAAGTTTAAGGATGACGAAAATGACCTAAATGTTCATCCAATGACACAAAAACACCTATTGGATGCACAAGATTGGTCAGAAACCCTAATTGGACAAGATTAAGTTTAGGGAGAACGAAAATGACCTTAATGTTCATCTAATGACACAAAAACACCTATTGGATGCACAAGATTGGTTAAAAACCCTAGTTGGGCAAGATTAAGTGTAGGGAGGACAAAAATGACCTAAATGTTTATCCAATGACACAAAACACCTATTGGATGCACAAGATTGGTTAAAAACCCTAATTGGACAAGAATTAGCCTAGGTAAGACGAAAATGACCTAATTGTTCATCCAATGACACAAAACAACTATTGGATGCACAAGATTGGTTAGAAACCCCAGTTGCACAAGAAGTAGCCTAGGGAGGACGAAAATGACCTAATTGTTCATCCAATGACACAAAAACAGCTATTGGATGCACAAGATTGGTTAGAAACCCTAATTGGACAAGATTAAGTTTAGGGTGAACGGAAATGACCTAAATGTTCATCCAATGACACAAAAACACCTATTGGATGCACAAGATTGGTTAGAAACCCTAATTGGACAAGAATTAGCCTAGGGAGGACGAAAATGACCTAATTGTTCATCCAATGACACAAAAACACCTATTGGATGCACAAGATTGGTAAGAAACCCTAATTGGACAAGATTAAGTTTAGGGAGGATGAAAATGACGTAAATGTTCATGCAATGACACAAAACACCTATTGGATGCAGAAGATTGGTTAAAAACCCTAATTGGACAAGAATTAGCCTAGGGAGGACGAAAATGACCTAATTGTTCATCGAATGACACAAAAACACCTATTGGATGCACAAGATTGGTTAGAAACCCTAATTGGACAAGATTAAGTTTAGGGAGGACGAAAATGACCTAAATGTTCATCCAATGACACAAAAACACCTATTGGATGCACAAGATTGGTTAAAAATCCTAATTGGACCAGAATAACCCAAGGGAGGACGAAAATGACCTAATTGTTCATCCAATGACACAAAACACCAATTGGATGCACAAGATTGGTTAAAAACCCTAATTGGACAGGAATTAGCCTAGGGAGGACGAAAATGACCTAATTGTTCATCCAATGACACAAAACAACTATTGGATGCACAAGATTGGTTAGAAACCCTAGTTGCACAAGAAGTAGCCTAGGGAGGACGAAAATGACCTAATTGTTCATCCAATGACACAAAAACAGTTATTGGATGCACAAGATTGGTTAGAAACCCTAATTGGACAAGATTAACATTAGGGTGAACGGAAATGACGTAAATGTTCATCCAATGACACAAAAACACCTATTGGATGCACAAGATTGGTTAGAAACCCTAATTGGACAAGAATTAGCCTTGGGAGGACGAAAATGACCTAATTGTTCATCCAATGACACAAAAACACCTATTGGATGCACAAGATTGGTTAGAAACCCTAATTGGACAAGATTAAGTTTAGGGATGACGAAAATGACCTAAATGTTCATCCAATGACACAAAAACACCTATTGGATGCACAAGATTGGTTTGAAACCCTAATTGGACAAGATTAAGTTTAGGGAGGATGAAAATGACCTAAATGTTCATGCAATGACACAAAAACACCTACTGGATGCACAAGATTGGTTTGAAACCCTAATTGGACAAGATTAAGTTTAGGGAGGACGAAAATGACGTAAATGTTCATGCAATGACACAAAACACCTATTGGATGCAGAAGATTGGTTAAAAACCCTAATTGGACAAGATTAAGTTTAGGGAGGACGAAAATGATCTAAATGTTCATCCAATGACACAAAAGACCTATTGGATGCACAAGATTGGTTAAAAACCCTAATTGGACAAGATTAAGTTTAGGGAGGACGAAAATGACCTAAATCTTCATCCAATGACACAAAAAACCTATTGGATGCACAAGATTGGTTAAAAACCCTAATTGCACAAGAATAAGCCTAGGGAGGACGAAAATGTCGTAATTTTTCATCCAATGACACAAAACACCTATTGGATGCACAAGATTGGTTAGAAACGCTAATTGGACAAGAATTACCCTAGGGAGGACGAAAATGACCTAATTGTTCATCCAATGACACAAAAACAGCTATTGGATGCACAAGATTGGTTAGAAACCCTAATTGGACAAGATTAAGTTTAGGGAGGACGAAAATGACATAAATGTTCATTCAATGACACAAAAACAACTATTGGATGCACTAGATTGGTTAGAAACATTAATTGGACAACATTAAGTGTAGGGAGGACGAAGATGACCTAAATGTTCATCCAATGACACAAACACCTATTGGATGCACAAGATTCGTTAAAAACCCTAATTGGACAAGAATTAGCCTAGGGAGGACGAAAATGACCTAATTGTTCATCCAATGACACAAAAACACCTATTGGATGCACAAGATTGGTTAGAAACCCTAATTGGACAAGAATAAGTTTAGGGAGGACGAAAATGACCTAAATGTTCATCCAATGACACAAAAACACCTATTGGATGCACAAGATTGGTTAAAAACCCTAATTGGACAAGAATAAGCCAAGGGAGGACGAAAATGACCTAATTGTTCATCCAATGACACAAAAACACCTATTGGATGTACAAGATTGTTTAGAAACCATAATTGGACAAGATTAAGTTTAGGGAGGACGAAAATGATCTAATTGTTCATCCAATGACACAAAAACACCTATTGGATACACAAGATTGGTAAGAAACCCTAATTGGACAAGAATAAGCCAAGGGAGGACGAAAATGACCTAATTGTTCATCCAATGACACAAAACACCAATTGGATGCACAAGATTGGTTAAAAACCCTAATTGGACAAGAATTAGCCTAGGGAGGACGAAAATGACCTAATTGTTCATCCAATGACACAAAAACACCTATTGGATGCACAAGATTGGTTAAAAACCCTAATTGGACAAGATTAAGTGTAGGGAGGACGAAAATGACCTAAATGTTCATCCAATGACACAAAACAACTATTGAATGCACAAGATTGGTTAGAAACCCTAATTGGACAAGAATTAGCCTAGGGAGGACGAAAATGACCTAATTGTTCATCCAATGACACAAAAACACCTATTGGATGCACAAGATTGGTTAGAAACCCTAATTGGACAAGATTAAGTTTAGGGAGGACGAAAATGACGTAAATGTTCATGCAATGACACAAAACACCTATTGTATGCAGAAGATTGGTTAAAAACCCTAATTGGACAAGAATTAGCCTAGGGAGGACGAAAATGACCTAAATGTTCATCGAATGACACAAAAACACCTATTGGATGCACAAGATTGGTTAGAAACCCTAATTGGACAAGATTAAGTTTAGGGAGGACGAAAATGACCTAAATGTTCATCCAATGACACAAAAACACCTATTGGATGCACAAGATTGGTTAAAAACCCTAATTGGACAAGAATAAGCCTAGGGAGGACGAAAATGACCTAATTGTTCATCGAATGACACAAAAACACCTATTGGATGCACAAGATTGGTTAGAAACCCTAATTGGACAAGATTAAGTTTAGGGAGGACGAAAATGAACTAAATCTTCATCCAATGACACAAAAAACCTATTGGATGCACAAGATTGGTTAAAAACCCTAATTGCACAACAATAAGCCTAGGGAGGACGAAAATGACCTAATTGTTCATCCAATGACACAAAACACCTATTGATTGCACAAGATTGGTTAGAAACCCTAATTGGACAAGAATTAGCCTAGGGAGGACGAAAATGACCTAATTGTTCATCCAATGACACAAAAACACCTATTGGATGCACAAGATTGGTTAGAAACCCTAATTGGACAAGAATTAGCCTAGGGAGGACGAAAATGACCTAATTGTTCATCCAATGACACAAAAACAGCTATTGGATGCACAAGATTGGTTAGAAACCCTAATTGGATAAGATTTAGTTTAGGGAGGACGAAAATGACATAAATGTTCATTCAATGACACAAAAACAACTATTGGATGCACTAGATTGGTTAGAAACATTAATTGGACAAGATTAAGTGTAGGGAGGACGAAAATGACCTAAATGTTCATCCAATGACACAAACACCTATTGGATGCACAAGATTGGTTAAAAACCCTAATTGGACAAGAATTAGCCTAGGGAGGACGAAAATGATCTAATTGTTCATCCCATGACACAAAAACACCTATTGGATGCACAAGATTGGTTAGAAACCCTAATTGGACAAGATTAAGTTTAGGGAGGATGAAAATGACCTAAATGTTCATCCAATGACACAAAACACCTATTGGATGCACAAGATTGGTTAAAAATATTCTTCCAATAACACAAAAACAACTATTGGATGCACAAGATTGGTTAAAAACCCTAATTGGACAAGAATAAGCCAAGGGAGGACGAAAATGACCTAATTGTTCATCCAATGACACAAAACACCAATTGGATGCACAAGATTGGTTAAAAACCCTAATTGGACAAGAATTAGCCTAGGGAGGACGAAAATGACCTAATTGTTCATCCAATGACACAAAAACACCTATTGGATGCACAAGATTGTTTAGAAACCCTAATTGGACAAGATTAAGTTTAGGGAGGACGAAAATGATCTAATTGTTCATCCAATGACACAAAAACACCTATTGGATGCACAAGATTGGTAAGAAACCCTAATTGGACAAGATTAAGTTTAGGGAGGACGAAAATGACCTAAATGATCATCCAATGACACTAAACACCTATTGGATGCACAAGATTGGTTAAAAACCCTAATTGGACAAGAATTAGCCTTGGGAGGACGAAAATGACCTAATTGTTCGTCCAATGACACAAAAACACCTATTGGATGCACAAGATTGGTTAGTAACCCTAATTGGACAAGAATAAGCCTAGGGAGGATGAAAATGACCTACTTGTTCATCCAATGACACAAAACACCAATTGGATGCACAAGATTGGTTAAAAACCCAAATTGGACAAGAATTAGCCTAGGGAGGACCAAAATGACCTAATTGTTCATCCAATGACACAAAAACACCTATTGGATGCACAAGATTGGTTAGAAACCCTAATTGGACAAGATTAAGATTAGGGAGGACGAAAATGACGTCAATGTTCATCCAATGACACAAAAACACCTATTGGATGCACAAGATTGGTTAAAAACCCTAATTGGACAAGATTAAGTGTAGGGAGGACGAAAATGACCTAAATGTTAATCCAAGGACACAAAACTCCTATTAGATGCACAAGATTGGTTAGAAACCCTAATTGGGCAAGATTAAGTTTTGGGATGACGAAAATGACCTAAATGTTCATCCAATGACACAAAAACACCTATTGGATGCACAAGATTGGTTAGAAACCCTAATTGGACAAGATTAAGTTTAGGGAGGATGAAAATGACCTAAATGTTCATGCAATGACACAAAAACACCTATTGGATGCACAAGATTGGTTTGAACCCCTAATTGGACAAGCATAAGCCTAGGGAGGACGAAAAAGACCTAAATGGTCATCCAATGACACAAAAATAGCTATTGGATGCACAAGATTGGTTAGAAACCCTAATTGGACAAGATTAAGTGTAGGGAGGACGAAAATGACGTAAATGTTCATGCAATGACACAAAACACCTATTGGATGCAGAAGATTGGTTAAAAACGCTAATTGGACAAGATTAAGTTTAGGGAGGACGAAAATGATCTAAATGTTCATCCAATGACACAAAAGACCTATTGGATGCACAAGATTGGTTAAAAACCCTAATTGGACAAGATTAAGTTTAGGGAGGACGAAAATGAACTAAATCTTCATCCAATGACACAAAAAACCTATTGGATGCACAAGATTGGTTAAAAACCCGAATTGCACAACAATAAGCCTAGGGAGGACGAAAATGACCTAATTGTTCATCCAATGACACAAAACACCTATTGGATGCACAAGATTGGTTAGAAACCGTAATTGGACAAGAATTAGCCTAGGGAGGACGAAAATGACCTAATTGTTCATCCAATGACACAAAAACAGCTATTGGATGCACAAGATTGGTTAGAAACCCTAATTGGATAAGATTTAGTTTAGGGAGGACGAAAATGACATAAATGTTCATTCAATGACACAAACACCTATTGGATGCACAAGATTGGTTAAAAACAATAAATTGGACAAGAATTAGCCTAGGGAGGACGAAAATGATCTAATTGTTCATCCCATGACACAAAAACACCTATTGGATGCACAAGATTGGTTAGAAACCCTAATTGGACAAGATTAAGTTTAGGGAGGATGAAAATGACCTAAATGTTCATCCAATGACATAAAACACCTATTGGATGCACAAGATTGGTTAAAAATATTCTTCCAATAACACAAAAACAACTATTGGATGCACAAGATTGGTTAGAAACCCTAATTGGACAAGAATAAGCCTAGGGAGGACGAAAATGACCTAATTGTTCATCCAATGACACAAAACACCTATTGGATGCACAAGATTGGTTAGAAACCCGAATTGGACAAGAATTAGCCTAGGGAGGACGAAAATGACCTAATTGTTCATCCAATGACACAAAAACACCAATTGGATGCACAAGATTGGTTAGAAACTCTAATTGGACAAGATTAAGTTTAGGGAGGACGAAAATGACGTAAATGTTCATCCAATGACACAAAAACACCTATTGGATGCACAAGATTGGTTAAAAACCCTAATTGGACAAGATTAAGTGTAGGCAGGACGAAAATGACCTAAATGTTCATCCAATGAGTCAAAACTCCTATTAGATGCACAAGATTGGTTAGAAACCCTAATTGGACAAGATTAAGTTTAGGGATGACGAAAATGACCGAAATGTTCATCCAATGACACAAAAACACCTATTGGATGCACAAGATTGGTTAGAAACCCTAATTGGACAAGATTAAGTTTAGGGAGGATGAAAATGACCTAAATGTTCATGCAATGACACAAAAACACCTATTGGATGCACAAGATTGGTTTGAAACCCTAATTGGACAAGATTAAGTTTTGGGAGGACGAAAATGACCTAAATGTTCATGCAATGACACAAAACACCTATTGAATGCAAAAGATTGGTTTAAAACCCTAATTGGACAAGATTAAGTTTAGGGAGGACGAAAATGATCTAAATGTTCATCCAATGACACAAAAGACCTATTGGATGCACAAGATTGGTTAAAAACCTTAATTGGAAAAGATTAAGTTTAGGGAGGACGAAAATGACCTAAATCTTCATCCAATGACACAAAAAACCTATTGGATGCACGAGATTGGTTAAAAACCCTAATGGCACAAGAATAAGCCTAGGGAGGACGAAAATGACCTAATTGTTCATCCAATGATACAAAACACCTATTGGATGCACAAGATTGGTTAGAAACCCTAATTGGACAAGAATTAGCCTAGGGAGGACGAAAATGACCTAATTGTTCATCCAATGACACAAAAACACCTATTGGATGCACAAGATTGGTTAGAAACCCTAATTGGACAAGATTAAGTTTAGGGAGGACGAAAATGACGTAAATGTTCATCCAATGACACAAAAACACCTATTGGATGCACAAGATTGGTTAAAAACCCTAATTGGACAAGATTAAGTGTAGGCAGGACGAAAATGACCTAAATGTTCATCCAATGAGTCAAAACTCCTATTAGATGCACAAGATTGGTTAGAAACCCTAATTGGACAAGATTAAGTTTAGGGATGACGAAAATGACCGAAATGTTCATCCAATGACACAAAAACACCTATTGGATGCACAAGATTGGTTAGAAACCCTAATTGGACAAGATTAAGTTTAGGGAGGATGAAAATGACCTAAATGTTCATGCAATGACACAAAAACACCTATTGGATGCACAAGATTGGTTTGAAACCCTAATTGGACAAGCATAAGCCTAGGGAGGACGAAAAAGACCTAAATGGTCATCCAATGACACAAAAATAGCTATTGGATGCACAAGATTGGTTAGAAACCCTAATTGGACAAGATTAAGTGTAGGGAGGACGAAAATGACGTAAATGTTCATGCAATGACACAAAACACCTATTGGATGCAGAAGATTGGTTAAAAACCCTAATTGGACAAGATTAAGTTTAGGGAGGACGAAAATGATCTAAATGTTCATCCAATGACACAAAAGACCTATTGGATGCACAAGATTGGTTAAAAACCCTAATTGGACAAGATTAAGTTTAGGGATGACGAAAATGACCTAAATGTTCATCCAATGACACAAAAACACCTATTGGATGCACAAGATTGGTTAGAAACCCTAATTGGACAAGATTAAGTTTAGGGAGGACGAAAATGACCTAAATGTTCATCCAGTGACACAAAAGACCTATTGGATGCACAAGATTGGTTAAAAACCCTTCATTGGACAAGATTAAGTGTAGGGAGGACGAAAAAGACCTAAATCTTCATCCAATGACACATAAAACCTATTGGATGCACAAGATTGGTTAAAAACCCTAATTGCACAAGAATAAGCCTAGGGAGCACGAAAATGACCTAATTGTTCATCCAATGACACAAAACACCTATTGGATGCACAAGATTGGTTAGAAACCCTAATTGGACAAGAATTAGCCTAGGGAGGACGAAAATGACCTAATTGTTCATCCAATGACACAAAAACACCTATTGGATGCACAAGATTGGTTAGAAACCCTAATTGGACAAGATTAAGTTTAGGGAGGACGAAAATGACATAAATGTTCATCCAATGACACAAAAACAACTATTGGATGCCCAAGATTGGTTAGAAACCCTAATTGGACAAGATAAAGTTTAGGGAGGACAAAAATGACATAAATGTTCATCCAATGACACAAAAACCACTATTGGATGCATAAGATTGGTTAGAAACCCTAATTGGACAAGATTAAGTGTAGGGAGGACGAAAATGACCTAAATGTTCATCCAATGACACAAAACTCCTATTAGATGCACAAGATTGGTTAGAAACCCTAATTGGACAAGATTAAGTTTTGGGATGACGAAAATGACCTAAATGTTCATCCAATGACACAAAAACACCTATTGGATGCACAAGATTGGTTAGAAACCCTAATTGGACAAGATTAAGTTTAGGGAGGACGAAAATGACATAAATGTTCATCCAATGACACAAAAACACCTATTGGATGCACAAGATTGGTTAAAAACCCTAATTGGACAAGATTAAGTGTAGGGAGGACGAAAATGTCCTAAATGTTCATCCAATGACACAAAACTCCTATTCGATGCACAAGATTGGTTAGAAACCCTAATTGGACAAGAATAAGCCTAGGGAGCACGAAAATGACCTAATTGTTCATCCAATGACACAAAACACCTATTGGATGCACAAGATTGGTTAGAAACCCTAATTGGACAAGAATTAGCCTACGGAGGACGAAAATGACCTAATTGTTCATCCAATGACACAAAACACCTATTGGATGCAAAAGATTGGTTAGAAACCCTAATTGGACAAGAATTAGCCTAGGGAGGACGAAAATGACCTAAATGTTCATCCAATGACACAAAACACCTATTGGATGCACAAGATTGGTTAGAAACCCTAATTGGACAAGATTAAGTTTAGGGAGGACGAAAATGACCTAAATGTTCATCCAATGACACAAAAACACCTATTGGATGCACAAGATTGGTTAAAAACCCTAATTGGACAAGAATAAGCCAAGGGAGGACGAAAATGACCTAATTGTTCATCCAATGACACAAAAACACCTATTGGATGTACAAGATTGTTTAGAAACCATAATTGGACAAGATTAAGTTTAGGGAGGACGAAAATGATCTAATTGTTCATCCAATGACACAAAAACACCTATTGGATACACAAGATTGGTAAGAAACCCTAATTGGACAAGAATAAGCCAAGGGAGGACGAAAATGACCTAATTGTTCATCCAATGACACAAAACACCAATTGGATGCACAAGATTGGTTAAAAACCCTAATTGGACAAGAATTAGCCTAGGGAGGACGAAAATGACCTAATTGTTCATCCAATGACACAAAAACACCTATTGGATGCACAAGATTGGTTAGAAACCCTAATTGGACAAGAATAAGTTTAGGGAGGACGAAAATGACCTAATTGTTCATCCAATGACACAAAAACACCTATTGGATGCACAAGATTGGTTAGAAACCCTAATTGGACAAGAATTAGCCTAGGGAGGACGAAAATGACCTAATTGTTCATCCAATGACACAAAAACAGCTATTGGATGCACAAGATTGGTTAGAAACCCTAATTGGATAAGATTTAGTTTAGGGAGGACGAAAATGACATAAATGTTCATTCAATGACACAAAAACAACTATTGGATGCACTAGATTGGTTAGAAACATTAATTGGACAAGATTAAGTGTAGGGAGGACGAAAATGACCTAAATGTTCATCCAATGACACAAACACCTATTGGATGCACAAGATTGGTTAAAAACCCTAATTGGACAAGAATTAGCCTAGGGAGGACGAAAATGATCTAATTGTTCATCCCATGACACAAAAACACCTATTGGATGCACAAGATTGGTTAGAAACCCTAATTGGACAAGATTAAGTTTAGGGAGGATGAAAATGACCTAAATGTTCATCCAATGACACAAAACACCTATTGGATGCACAAGATTGGTTAAAAATATTCTTCCAATAACACAAAAACAACTATTGGATGCACAAGATTGGTTAAAAACCCTAATTGGACAAGAATAAGCCAAGGGAGGACGAAAATGACCTAATTGTTCATCCAATGACACAAAACACCAATTGGATGCACAAGATTGGTTAAAAACCCTAATTGGACAAGAATTAGCCTAGGGAGGACGAAAATGACCTAATTGTTCATCCAATGACACAAAAACACCTATTGGATGCACAAGATTGTTTAGAAACCCTAATTGGACAAGATTAAGTTTAGGGAGGACGAAAATGATCTAATTGTTCATCCAATGACACAAAAACACCTATTGGATGCACAAGATTGGTAAGAAACCCTAATTGGACAAGATTAAGTTTAGGGAGGACGAAAATGACCTAAATGATCATCCAATGACACTAAACACCTATTGGATGCACAAGATTGGTTAAAAACCCTAATTGGACAAGAATTAGCCTTGGGAGGACGAAAATGACCTAATTGTTCGTCCAATGACACAAAAACACCTATTGGATGCACAAGATTGGTTAGTAACCCTAATTGGACAAGAATAAGCCTAGGGAGGATGAAAATGACCTACTTGTTCATCCAATGACACAAAACACCAATTGGATGCACAAGATTGGTTAAAAACCCAAATTGGACAAGAATTAGCCTAGGGAGGACCAAAATGACCTAATTGTTCATCCAATGACACAAAAACACCTATTGGATGCACAAGATTGGTTAGATACCCTAATTGGACAAGATTAAGATTAGGGAGGACGAAAATGACGTCAATGTTCATCCAATGACACAAAAACACCTATTGGATGCACAAGATTGGTTAAAAACCCTAATTGGACAAGATTAAGTGTAGGGAGGACGAAAATGACCTAAATGTTAATCCAAGGACACAAAACTCCTATTAGATGCACAAGATTGGTTAGAAACCCTAATTGGGCAAGATTAAGTTTTGCGATGACGAAAATGACCTAAATGTTCATCCAATGACACAAAAACACCTATTGGATGCACAAGATTGGTTAGAAACCCTAATTGGACAAGATTAAGTTTAGGGAGGATGAAAATGACCTAAATGTTCATGCAATGACACAAAAACACCTACTATATGCACAAGATTGGTTTGAAACCCTAATTGGACAAGATTAAGTTTAGGGAGGACGAAAATGACGTAAATGTTCATCCAATGACACAAAAACACCTATTGGATGCACAAGATTGGTTAAAAACCCTAATTGGACAAGATTAAGTGTAGGCAGGACGAAAATGACCTAAATGTTCATCCAATGAGTCAAAACTCCTATTAGATGCACAAGATTGGTTAGAAACCCTAATTGGACAAGATTAAGTTTAGGGATGACGAAAATGACCGAAATGTTCATCCAATGACACAAAAACACCTATTGGATGCACAAGATTGGTTAGAAACCCTAATTGGACAAGATTAAGTTTAGGGAGGACGAAAATGACGTCAATGTTCATCCAATGACACAAAAACACCTATTGGATGCACAAGATTGGTTAAAAACCCTAATTGGACAAGATTAAGTGTAGGGAGGACGAAAATGACCTAAATGTTAATCCAATGACACAAAACTCCTATTAGATGCACAAGATTGGTTAGAAACCCTAATTGGGCAAGATTAAGTTTTGGGAGCACGAAAATGACCTAAATGTTTATCCAATGACACAAAACACCTATTGGATGCACAAGATTGGTTAAAAACCCTAATTGGACAAGAATTAGCCTAGGTAAGACGAAAATGACCTAATTGTTCATCCAATGACACAAAACAACTATTGGATGCACAAGATTGGTTAGAAACCCTAATTGGACAAGAATAAGCCTAGGGAGGACGAAAATGACCTAATTGTTCATCCAATGACACAAAAACACCTATTGGATGCACAAGATTGGTTAGAAACACTAATTGGACAAGAATTAGCCTTGGGAGGACGAAAATGACCTAATTGTTCATCCAATGACACAAAAACACCTATTGGATGCACAAGATTGGTTAGAAACCCTAATTGGACAAGATTAAGTTTAGGGAGGACGAAAATGACATAAATGTTCATTCAATGACATAAAAACAACTATTGGATGCACTAGATTGGTTAGAAACATTAATTGGACAAGATTACGTGTAGGGAGGACGAAAATGACCTAAATGTTCATCCAATGACACAAACACCTATTGGATGCACAAGATTGGTTAAAAACCCTAATTGGAAAAGAATTAGCGTAGGGAGGACGAAAATGATCTAATTGTTCATCCCATGACACAAAAACAGCTATTGGATGCACAAGATTGGTTAGAAACCCTAATTGGACAAGATTAAGTTTAGGGAGGACGAAAATGACATAAATGTTCATTCAATGACACAAAAACACCTATTGGATGTACTAGATTGGTTAAAAACCCTAGTTGGGCAAGATTAAGTGTAGGGAGGACAAAAATGACCTAAATGTTTATCCAATGACACAAAACACCTATTGGATGCACAAGATTGGTTAAAAACCCTAATTGGACAAGAATTAGCCTAGGTAAGACGAAAATGACCTAATTGTTCATCCAATGACACAAAACAGCTATTGGATGCACAAGATTGGTTAGAAACCCTAATTGCACAAGAAGTAGCCTAGGGAGGACGAAAATGACCTAATTGTTCATCCAATGACACAAAAACAGCTATTGGATGCACAAGATTGGTTAGAAACCCTAATTGGACAAGATTAAGTTTAGGGTGAACGGAAATGACCTAAATGTTCATCCAATGACACTAAAACACCTATTGGATGCACAAGATTGGTTAGAAACCCTAATTGGACAAGAATTAGCCTAGGGAGGACGAAAATGACCTAATTGTTCATCCAATGACACAAAAACACCTATTGGATGCACAAGATTGGTAAGAAACCCTAATTGGACAAGATTAAGTTTAGGGAGGATGAAAATGACGTAAATGTTCATGCAATGACACAAAACACATATTGGATGCAGAAGATTGGTTAAAAACCCTAATTGGACAAGAATTAGCCTAGGGAGGACGAAAATGACCTAATTGTTCATCGAATGACACAAAAACACCTATTGGATGCACAAGATTGGTTAGAAACCCTAATTGGACAAGAATTAGCCTAGGGAGGACGAAAATGACCTAATTGTTCATCCAATGACACAAAAACACCTATTGGATGCACAAGATTGGTTAGAAACCCTAATTGGACAAGATTAAGTTTAGGTAGCACGAAAATGACCTAAATGTTCATCCAATGACACAAAAGACCTATTGGATGCACAAGATTGGTTAAAAACGCTAATTGGACAAGATTAAGTTTAGGGAGGACGAAAATGACATAAATCTTCATCCAATGACACAAAAACACCTATTGGATGCACAAGATTGGTTAAAAACCTTAATTGGACAAGAATAAGCCAAGGGAGGACGAAAATGACCTAATTGTTCATCCAATGACACAAAACACCAATTGGATGCACAAGATTGGTTAAAAACCCTAATTGGACAAGAATTAGCCTAGGGAGGACGAAAATGACCTAATTGTTCATCCAATGACACAAAAACACCTATTGGATTCACAAGATTGTTTAGAAACCCTAATTGGACAAGATTAAGTTTAGGGAGGACGAAAATGATCTAATTGTTCATCCAATGACACAAAAACACCTATTGGATGCACAAGATTGGTAAGAAACCCTAATTGGACAAGATTAAGTTTAGGGAGGACGAAAATGACCTAAATGATCATCCAATGACACAAAACACCTATTGGATGCACAAAATTGGTTAAAAACCCTAATTGGACAAGAATTAGCCTTGGGAGGACGAAAATGACCTAATTGTTCGTCCAATGACACAAAAACACCTATTGGATGCACAAGATTGGTTAGTAACCCTAATTGGACAAGAATAAGCCTAGGGAGGATGAAAATGACCTACTTGTTCATCCAATGACACAAAACACCAATTGGATGCACAAGATTGGTTAAAAACCCAAATTGGACAAGAATTAGCCTAGGGAGGACCAAAATGACCTAATTGTTCATCCAATGACACAAAAACACCTATTGGATGCACAAGATTGGTTAGAAACCCTAATTGGACAAGATTAAGTTTAGGGAGGACGAAAATGACCTAAATGTTCATCCAATGACACAAAAAACCTATTGGATGCACAAGATTGGTTAAAAACCCTAATTGGACAAGAATTAGCCTAGGGAGGACGAAAATGACCTAATTGTTCATCCAATGACACAAAAACACCTATTGGATGCACAAGATTGGTTAGAAATCCTAATTGGACAAGATTAAGTTTAGGGAGGACGAAAATGACGTAAATGTTCATGCAATGACACAAAACACCTATCGGATGCAGAAGATTGGTTAAAAACCCTAATTGGACAAGAATTAGCCTAGGAAGGACGAAAATGACCTAATTGTTCATCGAATGACACAAAAACACCTATTGGATGCACAAGATTGGTTAGAAACCCTAGTTGGACAAGATTAAGTTTAGGGAGGACGAAAATGACCTAAATGTTCATCCAATGACACAAAAACACCTATTGGATGCACAAGATTGGTTAAAAACCCTAATTGGACAAGAATAAGCCAAGGGAGGACGAAAATGACCTAATTGTTCATCCAATGACACAAAACACCAATTGGATGCACAAGATTGGTTAAAAACCCTAATTGGACAAGAATTAGACTAGGGAGGACGAAAATGATCTAATTGTTCATCCAATGACACAAAAACACCTATTGGATGCACAAGATTGGTAAGAAACCCTAATTGGACAAGATTAAGTTTACGGAGGACGAAAATGACCTAAATGTTCATCCAATGACACAAAACACCTATTGGATGCACAAGATTGGTTAGAAACCCTAATTGGACAAGAATTAGCCTAGGGAGGACGAAAATGACCTAATTGTTCATCCAATGACACAAAAACACCTATTGGATGCACAAGATTGGTTAGAAACCCTAATTGGACAAGATTAAGTTTAAGGAGGACGCAAATGACGTAAATGTTCATGAAATGACATAAAACACCTATTGGATGCAGAAGATTGGTTAAAAACCCTAATTGGACAAGATTAAGTTTAGGGAGGACGAAAATGACCTAAATCTTCATCCAATGACACAAAAAACCTATTGGATGCACAAGATTGGTTAAAAACCCTAATTACACAAGAATAAGCCTAGCGAGGACGAAAATGACCTAACTGTTCATCCAATGAGACAAAACACCTATTGGATGCACAAGATTGGTTAGAAACCCTAATTGGACAAGAATTAGCCTAGGGAGGACGAAAATGACCTAATTGTTCATCCAATGACACAAAAACACCTATTGGATGCACAAGATTGGTTAGAAACCCCAATTGGACAAGATTAAGATTAGGGAGGACGAAATTGACCTAAATGTTCATCCAATGACACAAAACACCTTTTGGATGCACAAGATTGGTTAAAAACCCTAATTGGACAAGAATTAGCCTATGGAGGACGAAAATGACCTAATTGTTCATCCAATGACACAAAAACACCTATTGGATACACAAGATTGGTTAGAAACCCTAATTGGACAAGAATTAGCCTAGGGAGGACGAAAATGACCTAATTGTTCATCCAATGACACAAAAACACCTATTGGATGCACAAGATTGGTTAGAAACCCTAATTGGACAAGCATAAGCCTAGGGAGGACGAAAATGACCTAATTGTTCATCCAATGACAGAAAAACACCTATTGGATGCACAAGATTGGTTAGAAACCCTAATTGGACAAGAATAAGCCTAGGGAGGACGAAAATGACCTAATTGTTCATCCAATGACACAAAAACACCTATTGGATGCACAAGATTGGTTAGAAACACTAATTGGACAAGAATTAGCCTTGGGAGGACGAAAATGACCTAATTGTTCATCCAATGACACAAAAACACCTATTGGATGCACAAGATTGGTTAGAAACCCTAATTGGACAAGATTAAGTTTAGGGAGGACGAAAATGACGTAAATGTTCATGCAATGACACAAAACACCTATTGTATGCAGAAGATTGGTTAAAAACCCTAATTGGACAAGAATTAGCCTAGGGAGGACGAAAATGACCTAAATGTTCATCGAATGACACAAAAACACCTATTGGATGCACAAGATTGGTTAGAAACCCTAATTGGACAAGATTAAGTTTAGGGAGGACGAAAATGACCTAAATGTTCATCCAATGACACAAAAACACCTATTGGATGCACAAGATTGGTTAGAAATCCTAATTGGACAAGAATTAGCCTCGGGAGGAAGAAAATGACCTAATTGTTCATCCAATGACACAAAACACCAATTGGATGCACAAGATTGGTTAGAAACCCTAATTGGACAAGAATTAGCCTAGGGTGGACGAAAATGACCTAATTGTTCATCCAATGACACAAAAACACCTATTGGATGCACAAGATTGGTTAGAGACCCTAATTGGACAAGCATAAGCCTAGGGAGGACGAAAATGACCTAAATGTTCATTCAATGACACAAAAACACCTATTGGATGCACAAGATTGGTTAGAAACCCTAATTGGACAAGATTAAGTTTAGGGAGGACGAAAATGACCTAAATGTTCATCCAATGACACAAAAACACCTATTGGATGCACAAGATTGGTTAGAAACCCTAATTGGACAAAAATTAGCCTTGGGAGGACGAAAATGACCTAATTGTTCATACAATGACACAAAAACACCTATTGGATGCACAAGATTGGTTAGAAACCCTAATTGGACAAGATTAAGTTTAGGGAGGACGAAAATGACGTAAATGTTCATGCAATGACACAAAACACCTATCGGATGCAGAAGATTGGTTAAAAACCCTAATTGGACAAGATTTAGCCTAGGGAGGACGAAAATGACCTAATTGTTCATCGAATGACACAAAAACACCTATTGGATGCACAAGATTGGTTAGAAACCCTAATTGGACAAGATTAAGTTTAGGGAGGACGAAAATGACCTAAATGTTCATCCAATGACACAAAAACACCTATTGGATGCACAAGATTGGTTAAAAACCCTAATTGGACAAGAATAAGCCAAGGGAGGATGAAAATGACCTAATTGTTCATCCAATGACACAAAACACCAATTGGATGCACAAGATTGGTTAAAAACCCTAATTGGACAAGAATTAGCCTAGGGAGGACTAAAATGACCTAATTGTTCATCCAATGACACAAAAACACCTATTGGATGTACAAGATTGTTTAGAAACCATAATTGGACAAGATTAAGTTTAGGGAGGACGAAAATGATCTAATTGTTCATCCAATGACACAAAAACACCTATTGGATACACAAGATTGGTAAGAAACCCTAATTGGACAAGAAT
>JBBPBS010000767.1:768692-799470 GCA_037974835.1 Cicer judaicum | reverse complement strand
AAAATGACCTAATTGTTCATCCAATGACACAAAAACACCTATTGGATGTACAAGATTGTTTAGAAACCATAATTGGACAAGATTAAGTTTAGGGAGGACGAAAATGATCTAATTGTTCATCCAATGACACAAAAACACCTATTGGATACACAAGATTGGTAAGAAACCCTAATTGGACAAGAATTAGCCTAGGGAGGACGAAAATGACCTAAATGTTCATCGAATGACACAAAAACACCTATTGGATGCACAAGATTGGTTAGAAACCCTAATTGGACAAGAATAAGCCTAGGGAGGACGAAAATGACCTAATTGTTCATCCAATGACACAAAAACACCTATTGGATGCACAGGATTGGTTAGAAACCCTAACTGGACAAGATTAAGTTTAGGGAGCACGAAAATGACCTAAATGTTTATCCAATGACACAAAACACCTATTGGATGCACAAGAGTGGTTAAAAACCCTAATTGGACAAGAATTAGCCTAGGTAAGACGAAAATGACCTAATTGTTCATCCTATGACACAAAACAGCTATTGGATGCACAAGATTGGTTAGAAACCCTAATTGGACAAGAATAAGCCTAGGGAGGACGAAAATGACCTAATTGTTCATCCAATGACACAAAAACACCTATTGGATGCACAAGATTGGTTAGAAACACTAATTGGACAAGAATTAGCCTTGGGAGGACGAAAATTACCTAATTGTTCATCCAATGACACAAAAACACCTATTGGATGCACAAGATTGGTTAGAAACCCTAATTGCACAAGATTAAGTTTAGGGAGGACGAAAATGACGTAACTGTTCATCCAATGACACAAAAACACCTATTGGATGCACAACATTGGTTAAAAACCCTAATTGCACAAGATTAAGTGTAGGGAGGACGAAAATGACCTAAATGTTCATCCAATGACACAAAAAAACCTATTGGATGCACAAGATTGGTTAGAAACCCTAATTGGACAAGATTACGTTTAGGGAGGACGAAAATGACGTAAATGTTCATGCAATGACACAAAACACCTATTGTATGCAGAAGATTGGTTAAAAACCCTAATTGGACAAGAATTAACCTAGGGAGGACGAAAATGACCTAAATGTTCATCGAATGACACAAAAACACCTATTGGATGCACAAGATTGGTTAGAAACCCTAATTGGACAAGATTAAGTTTAGGGAGGACGAAAATGACCTAAATGTTCATCCAATGACACAAAAACACCTATTGGATGCACAAGATTGGTTAAAAACCCTAATTGGACAAGAATAAGCCAAGGGAGGACGAAAATGACCTAATTGTTCATCCAATGACACAAAAACACCTATTGGATGTACAAGATTGTTTAGAAACCATAATTGGACAAGATTAAGTTTAGGGAGGACGAAAATGATCTAATTGTTCATCCAATGACACAAAAACACCTATTGGATACACAAGATTGGTAAGAAACCCTAATTGGACAAGAATAAGCCAAGGGAGGACGAAAATGACCTAATTGTTCATCCAATGACACAAAACACCAATTGGATGCACAAGATTGGTTAAAAACCCTAATTGGACAAGAATTAGCCTAGGGAGGACGAAAATGACCTAATTGTTCATCCAATGACACAAAAACACATATTGGATGCACAAGATTGTTTAGAAACCCTAATTGGACAAGATTAAGTTTAGGGAGGACGAAAATGATCTAATTGTTCATCTAATGACACAAAAACACCTATTGGATGCACAAGATTGGTTAAAAATATTCTTCCAATAACACAAAAACACCTATTGGATGCACAAGATTGGTTAGAAACCCTAATTGGACAAGAATAAGCCTAGGGAGGACGAAAATGACCTAATTGTTCATCCAATGACACAAAAACACCTATTGGATGCACAAGATTGGTTAGAAACCCTAATTGGACAAGATTAAGTTTAGGGAGGAAGAAAATGACGTAAATGTTCATGCAATGACACAAAACACCTATTGTATGCAGAAGATTGGTTAAAAACCCTAATTGGACAAAAATTAGCCTAGGGAGGACGAAAATGACCTAAATGTTCATCGAATGACACAAAAACACCTATGGGATGCACAAGATTGGTTAGAAACCCTAATTGGACAAGATTAAGTTTAGGGAGGACGAAAATGACCTAAATGTTCATCGAATGACACAAAAAACCTATTGGATGCACAAGATTGGTTAAAAACCCTAATTGCACAACAATAAGCCTAGGGAGGACGAAAATGACCTAATTGTTCATCCAATGACACAAAACACCTATTGATTGCACAAGATTGGTTAGAAACCCTAATTGGACAAGAATTAGCCTAGGGAGGACGAAAATGACCTAATTGTTCATCCAATGACACAAAAACACCTATTGGATGCACAAGATTGGTTAGAAACCCTAATTGGACAAGAATTAGCCTAGGGAGGACGAAAATGACCTAATTGTTCATCCAATGACACAAAAACAGCTATTGGATGCACAAGATTGGTTAGAAACCCTAATTGGATAAGATTTAGTTTAGGGAGGACGAAAATGACATAAATGTTCATTCAATGACACAAAAACAACTATTGGATGCACTAGATTGGTTAGAAACATTAATTGGACAAGATTAAGTGTAGGGAGGACGAAAATGACCTAAATGTTCATCCAATGACACAAACACCTATTGGATGCACAAGATTGGTTAAAAACCCTAATTGGACAAGAATTAGCCTAGGGAGGACGAAAATGATCTAATTGTTCATCCCATGACACAAAAACACCTATTGGATGCACAAGATTGGTTAGAAACCCTAATTGGACAAGATTAAGTTTAGGGAGGATGAAAATGACCTAAATGTTCATCCAATGACACAAAACACCTATTGGATGCACAAGATTGGTTAAAAATATTCTTCCAATAACACAAAAACAACTATTGGATGCACAAGATTGGTTAAAAACCCTAATTGGACAAGAATAAGCCAAGGGAGGACGAAAATGACCTAATTGTTCATCCAATGACACAAAACACCAATTGGATGCACAAG
This sequence comes from Cicer judaicum, assembly GCA_037974835.1. NCBI lineage: Eukaryota > Viridiplantae > Streptophyta > Magnoliopsida > Fabales > Fabaceae > Cicer > Cicer judaicum. The sequence continues at coordinate 796,421 of JBBPBS010000767.1, read as the reverse complement.
ATTGGTTAAAAACCCTAATTGGACAAGAATTAGCCTAGGGAGGACGAAAATGACCTAATTGTTCATCCAATGACACAAAAACACCTATTGGATGCACAAGATTGTTTAGAAACCCTAATTGGACAAGATTAAGTTTAGGGAGGACGAAAATGATCTAATTGTTCATCCAATGACACAAAAACACCTATTGGATGCACAAGATTGGTAAGAAACCCTAATTGGACAAGATTAAGTTTAGGGAGGACGAAAATGACCTAAATGATCATCCAATGACACTAAACACCTATTGGATGCACAAGATTGGTTAAAAACCCTAATTGGACAAGAATTAGCCTTGGGAGGACGAAAATGACCTAATTGTTCGTCCAATGACACAAAAACACCTATTGGATGCACAAGATTGGTTAGTAACCCTAATTGGACAAGAATAAGCCTAGGGAGGATGAAAATGACCTACTTGTTCATCCAATGACACAAAACACCAATTGGATGCACAAGATTGGTTAAAAACCCAAATTGGACAAGAATTAGCCTAGGGAGGACCAAAATGACCTAATTGTTCATCCAATGACACAAAAACACCTATTGGATGCACAAGATTGGTTAGATACCCTAATTGGACAAGATTAAGATTAGGGAGGACGAAAATGACGTCAATGTTCATCCAATGACACAAAAACACCTATTGGATGCACAAGATTGGTTAAAAACCCTAATTGGACAAGATTAAGTGTAGGGAGGACGAAAATGACCTAAATGTTAATCCAAGGACACAAAACTCCTATTAGATGCACAAGATTGGTTAGAAACCCTAATTGGGCAAGATTAAGTTTTGCGATGACGAAAATGACCTAAATGTTCATCCAATGACACAAAAACACCTATTGGATGCACAAGATTGGTTAGAAACCCTAATTGGACAAGATTAAGTTTAGGGAGGATGAAAATGACCTAAATGTTCATGCAATGACACAAAAACACCTATTGGATGCACAAGATTGGTTTGAACCCCTAATTGGACAAGCATAAGCCTAGGGAGGACGAAAAAGACCTAAATGGTCATCCAATGACACAAAAATAGCTATTGGATGCACAAGATTGGTTAGAAACCCTAATTGGACAAGATTAAGTGTAGGGAGGACGAAAATGACGTAAATGTTCATGCAATGACACAAAACACCTATTGGATGCAGAAGATTGGTTAAAAACGCTAATTGGACAAGATTAAGTTTAGGGAGGACGAAAATGATCTAAATGTTCATCCAATGACACAAAAGACCTATTGGATGCACAAGATTGGTTAAAAACCCTAATTGGACAAGATTAAGTTTAGGGAGGACGAAAATGAACTAAATCTTCATCCAATGACACAAAAAACCTATTGGATGCACAAGATTGGTTAAAAACCCGAATTGCACAACAATAAGCCTAGGGAGGACGAAAATGACCTAATTGTTCATCCAATGACACAAAACACCTATTGGATGCACAAGATTGGTTAGAAACCGTAATTGGACAAGAATTAGCCTAGGGAGGACGAAAATGACCTAATTGTTCATCCAATGACACAAAAACAGCTATTGGATGCACAAGATTGGTTAGAAACCCTAATTGGATAAGATTTAGTTTAGGGAGGACGAAAATGACATAAATGTTCATTCAATGACACAAAAACAACTATTGGATGCACTAGATTGGTTAGAAACATTAATCGGACAAGATTAAGTGTAGGGAGGACGAAAATGACCTAAATGTTCATCCAATGACACAAACACCTATTGGATGCACAAGATTGGTTAAAAACCCTAATTGGACAAGAATTAGCCTAGGGAGGACGAAAATGATCTAATTGTTCATCCCATGACACTAAAACACCTATTGGATGCACAAGATTGGTTAGAAACCCTAATTGGACAAGATTAAGTTTAGGGAGGATGAAAATGACCTAAATGTTCATCCAATGACACAAAACACCTATTGGATGCACAAGATTGGTTAAAAATATTCTTCCAATAACACAAAAACAACTATTGGATGCACAAGATTGGTTAGAAACCCTAATTGGACAAGAATAAGCCTAGGGAGGACGAAAATGACCTAATTGTTCATCCAATGACACAAAACACCTATTGGATGCACAAGATTGGTTAGAAACCCTAATTGGACAAGATTAAGTTTAGGGAGGACGAAAATGACCTAAATGTTCATCCAATGACACAAAACACCTATTGGATGCACAAGATTGGTTAAAAACCCTTATTGGACAAGAATTAGCCTAGGGAGGACGAAAATGACCTAATTGTTCATCCAATGACACAAAAACACCTATTGGATGCACAAGATTGGTTAGAAACCCTAATTGGACAAGATTAAGTTTAGGGAGGACGAAAATGACGTAAATGTTCATGCAATGACACAAAACACCTGTTGGATGCAGAAGATTGGTTAAAAACCCTAATTGGACAAGATTAAGTTTAGGGAGGATGAAAATGACCTAATTGTTCATCCAATGACACAAAAACACCTATGTAATGCACAAGATTGGTTAAAAACCCTAATTGGACAAGATTAAGTGTAGGGAGGACGAAAATGACCTAAATGTTCATCCAATGACACAAAACACCTATTGAATGCACAAGATTGGTTAGAAACCCTAATTGGACAAGAATTAGCCTAGGGAGGACGAAAATGACCTAATTGTTCATCCAATGACACAAAAACACCTATTGGATGCACAAGATTGGTTAGAAACCCTAATTGGACAAGATTAAGTTTAGGGAGGACGAAAATGATGTAAATGTTCATCCAATGACACAAAACACCTATTAGATGCACAAGATTGGTTAAAAACCCTAATTGGACAAGAATTAGCCTAGGGAGGAAGAAAATGACCTAAATGTTCATCCAATGACACAAAAACACCTATTGGATGCACAAGATTGGTTAGAAACCCTAATTGGACAAGAATTAGCCTAGGGAGGACGAAAATGACCTAATTGTTCATCCAATGACACAAAAACACCTATTGGATGCACAAGATTGGTTAGAAACGCTAATTGGACAAGAATTACCCTAGGGAGGACGAAAATGACGTAAATGTTCATGCAATGACACAAAACACCTATTGGATGCACAAGATTGGTCAGAAACCCTAATTGGACAAGATTAAGTTTAGGGAGAACGAAAATGACCTTAATGTTCATCTAATGACACAAAAACACCTATTGGATGCACAAGATTGGTTAAAAACCCTAGTTGGGCAAGATTAAGTGTAGGGAGGACAAAAATGACCTAAATGTTTATCCAATGACACAAAACACCTATTGGATGCACAAGATTGGTTAAAAACCCTAATTGGACAAGAATTAGCCTAGGTAAGACGAAAATGACCTAATTGTTCATCCAATGACACAAAACAACTATTGGATGCACAAGATTGGTTAGAAACCCCAGTTGCACAAGAAGTAGCCTAGGGAGGACGAAAATGACCTAATTGTTCATCCAATGACACAAAAACAGCTATTGGATGCACAAGATTGGTTAGAAACCCTAATTGGACAAGATTAAGTTTAGGGTGAACGGAAATGACCTAAATGTTCATCCAATGACACAAAAACACCTATTGGATGCACAAGATTGGTTAGAAACCCTAATTGGACAAGAATTAGCCTAGGGAGGACGAAAATGACCTAATTGTTCATCCAATGACACAAAAACACCTATTGGATGCACAAGATTGGTAAGAAACCCTAATTGGACAAGATTAAGTTTAGGGAGGATGAAAATGACGTAAATGTTCATGCAATGACACAAAACACCTATTGGATGCAGAAGATTGGTTAAAAACCCTAATTGGACAAGAATTAGCCTAGGGAGGACGAAAATGACCTAATTGTTCATCGAATGACACAAAAACACCTATTGGATGCACAAGATTGGTTAGAAACCCTAATTGGACAAGATTAAGTTTAGGGAGGACGAAAATGACCTAAATGTTCATCCAATGACACAAAAACACCTATTGGATGCACAAGATTGGTTAGAAATCCTAATTGGACAAGAATTAGCCTCGGGAGGAAGAAAATGACCTAATTGTTCATCCAATGACACAAAACACCAATTGGATGCACAAGATTGGTTAGAAACCCTAATTGGACAAGAATTAGCCTAGGGTGGACGAAAATGACCTAATTGTTCATCCAATGACACAAAAACACCTATTGGATGCACAAGATTGGTTAGAGACCCTAATTGGACAAGCATAAGCCTAGGGAGGACGAAAATGACCTAAATGTTCATTCAATGACACAAAAACACCTATTGGATGCACAAGATTGGTTAGAAACCCTAATTGGACAAGATTAAGTTTAGGGAGGACGAAAATGACCTAAATGTTCATCCAATGACACAAAAACACCTATTGGATGCACAAGATTGGTTAGAAACCCTAATTGGACAAAAATTAGCCTTGGGAGGACGAAAATGACCTAATTGTTCATACAATGACACAAAAACACCTATTGGATGCACAAGATTGGTTAGAAACCCTAATTGGACAAGATTAAGTTTAGGGAGGACGAAAATGACGTAAATGTTCATGCAATGACACAAAACACCTATCGGATGCAGAAGATTGGTTAAAAACCCTAATTGGACAAGATTTAGCCTAGGGAGGACGAAAATGACCTAATTGTTCATCGAATGACACAAAAACACCTATTGGATGCACAAGATTGGTTAGAAACCCTAATTGGACAAGATTAAGTTTAGGGAGGACGAAAATGACCTAAATGTTCATCCAATGACACAAAAACACCTATTGGATGCACAAGATTGGTTAAAAACCCTAATTGGACAAGAATAAGCCAAGGGAGGACGAAAATGACCTAATTGTTCATCCAATGACACAAAAACACCTATTGGATGTACAAGATTGTTTAGAAACCATAATTGGACAAGATTAAGTTTAGGGAGGACGAAAATGATCTAATTGTTCATCCAATGACACAAAAACACCTATTGGATACACAAGATTGGTAAGAAACCCTAATTGGACAAGAATAAGCCAAGGGAGGACGAAAATGACCTAATTGTTCATCCAATGACACAAAACACCAATTGGATGCACAAGATTGGTTAAAAACCCTAATTGGACAAGAATTAGCCTAGGGAGGACGAAAATGACCTAATTGTTCATCCAATGACACAAAAACACATATTGGATGCACAAGATTTTTAGAAACCCTAATTGGACAAGATTAAGTTTAGGGAGGACGAAAATGATCTAATTGTTCATCTAATGACACAAAAACACCTATTGGATTCACAAGATTGGTTAGAAACCCTAATTGGACAAGAATAAGCCTAGGGAGGACGAAAATGACCTAATTGTTCATCCAATGACACAAAAACACCTATTGGATGCACAAGATTGGTTAGAAACCCTAACTGGACAAGATTAAGTTTAGGGAGCACGAAAATGACCTAAATGTTTATCCAATGACACAAAACACCTATTGGATGCACAAGATTGGTTAAAAACCCTAATTGGACAAGAATTAGCCTAGGTAAGACGAAAATGACCTAATTGTTCATCCAATGACACAAAACAGCTATTGGATGCACAAGATTGGTTAGAAACCCTAATTGGACAAGAATAAGCCTAGGGAGGACGAAAATAACCTAATTGTTCATCCAATGACACAAAAACACCTATTGGATGCACAAGATTTGTTAGAAACACTAATTGGACAAGAATTAGCCTTGGGAAGACGAAAATCACCTAATTGTTCATCCAATGACACAAAAACACCTATTGGATGCACAAGATTGGTTAGAAACCCTAATTGGACAAGATTAAGTTTAGGGAGGACGAAAATGACGTAAATGTTCATGCAATGACACAAAACACCTATTGTATGCAGAAGATTGGTTAAAAACCCTAATTGGACAAAAATTAGCCTAGGGAGGACGAAAATGACCTAAATGTTCATCGAATGACACAAAAACACCTATTGGATGCACAAGATTGGTTAGAAACCCTAATTGGACAAGATTAAGTTTAGGGAGGACGAAAATGACCTAAATGTTCATCCAATGACACAAAAACACCTATTGGATGCACAAGATTGGTTAAAAACCCTAATTGGACAAGAATAAGCCTAGGGAGGACGAAAATGACCTAATTGTTCATCGAATGACACAAAAACACCTATTGGATGCACAAGATTGGTTAGAAACCCTAATTGGACAAGATTAAGTTTAGGGAGGACGAAAATGAACTAAATCTTCATCCAATGACACAAAAAACCTATTGGATGCACAAGATTGGTTAAAAACCCTAATTGCACAACAATAAGCCTAGGGAGGACGAAAATGACCTAATTGTTCATCCAATGACACAAAACACCTATTGATTGCACAAGATTGGTTAGAAATTCTAATTGGACAAGAATTAGCCTAGGGAGGACGAAAATGACCTAATTGTTCATCCAATGACACAAAAACACCTATTGGATGCACAAGATTGGTTAGAAACCCTAATTGGACAAGAATTAGCCTAGGGAGGACGAAAATGACCTAATTGTTCATCCAATGACACAAAAACAGCTATTGGATGCACAAGATTGGTTAGAAACCCTAATTGGATAAGATTTAGTTTAGGGAGGACGAAAATGACATAAATGTTCATTCAATGACACAAAAACAACTATTGGATGCACTAGATTGGTTAGAAACATTAATCGGACAAGATTAAGTGTAGGGAGGACGAAAATGACCTAAATGTTCATCCAATGACACAAACACCTATTGGATGCACAAGATTGGTTAAAAACCCTAATTGGACAAGAATAAGCCTAGGGAGGACGAAAATGATCTAATTGTTCATCCCATGACACAAAAACACCTATTGGATGCACAAGATTGGTTAGAAACCCTAATTGGACAAGATTAAGTTTAGGGAGGATGAAAATGACCTAAATGTTCATCCAATGACACAAAACACCTATTGGATGCACAAGATTGGTTAAAAATATTCTTCCAATAACACAAAAACAACTATTGGATGCACAAGATTGGTTAGAAACCCGAATTGGACAAGAATTAGCCTAGGGAGGACGAAAATGACCTAATTGTTCATCCAATGACACAAAAACACCAATTGGATGCACAAGATTGGTTAGAAACCCTAATTGGACAAGATTAAGTTTAGGGAGGACGAAAATGACGTAAATGTTCATCCAATGACACAAAAACACCTATTGGATGCACAAGATTGGTTAAAAACCCTAATTGGACAAGATTAAGTGTAGGCAGGACGAAAATGACCTAAATGTTCATCCAATGAGTCAAAACTCCTATTAGATGCACAAGATTGGTTAGAAACCATAATTGGACAAGATTAAGTTTAGGGATGACGAAAATGACCGAAATGTTCATCCAATGACACAAAAACACCTATTGGATGCACAAGATTGGTTAGAAACCCTAATTGGACAAGATTAAGTTTAGGGAGGATGAAAATGACCTAAATGTTCATGCAATGACACAAAAACACCTATTGGATGCACAAGATTGGTTAGAAACCATAATTGGACAAGATTAAGTTTAGGGATGACGAAAATGACCGAAATGTTCATCCAATGACACAAAAACACCTATTGGATGCACAAGATTGGTCAGAAACCCTAATTGGACAAGATTATGTTTAGGGAGGACGAAAATGACCTTAATGTTCATCTAATGACACAAAAACACTTATGGGATGCACAAGATTTGTTAAAAACCCTAGTTGGGCAAGATTAAGTGTAGGGAGGACAAAAATGACCTAAATGTTTATCCAATGACACAAAACACCTATTGGATGCACAAGATTGGTTAAAAACCCTAATTGGACAAGAATTAGCCTAGGTAAGACGAAAATGACCTAATTGTTCATCCAATGACACAAAACAGCTATTGGATGCACAAGATTGGTTAGAAACCCTAATTGCACAAGAAGTAGCCTAGGGAGGACGAAAATGACCTAATTATTCATCCAATGACACAAAAACAGCTATTGGATGCACAAGATTGGTTAGAAACCCTAATTGGACAAGATTAAGTTTAGGGTAAACGGAAATGACCTAAATGTTCATCCAATGACACAAAAACACCTATTGGATGCACAAGATTGGTTAGAAACCCTTATTGGACAAGAATTAGCCTAGGAAGGACGAAAATGACCTAATTGTTCATCCAATGACACAAAAACACCTATTGGATGCACAAGATTGGTTAGAAACCCTAATTGGACAAGATTAAGTTTAGGGAGGTTGAAAATGACGTAAATGTTCATGCAATGACACAAAACACCTATTGGATGCAGAAGATTGGTTAAAAACCCTAATTGGACAAGAATTAGCCTTGGGAGGACGAAAATGACCTAATTGTTCATCCAATGACACAAAAACACCTATTGGATACACAAGATTGGTTAATAACCCTAATTGGACAAGAATAAGCCTAGGGAGGATGAAAATGACCTAAATGTTCATCCAATGACACAAAAACACCTATTGGATGCACATGATTGGTTAAAAACCCTAATTGGTCAAGAATAAGCCAAGGGAGGACGAAAATGACCTAATTGTTCATCCAATTACACAAAACACCAATTGGATGCATAAGATTGGTTAAAAACCCTAATTGGACAAGAATTAGCCTAGGGAGGACGAAAATGACCTAATTGTTCATCCAATGACACAAAAACACCTATTGGATGCACAAGATTGTTTAGAAACCCTAATTGGACAAGATTAAGTTTAGGGAGGACGAAAATGATCTAATTGTTCATCCAATGACACAAAAACACCTATTGGATGCACAAGATTGGTAAGAAACCCTAATTGGACAAGATTAAGTTTAGGGAGGACGAAAATGACCTAAATTTTCATCCAATGACACAAAACACCTATTGGATGCAAAAGATTGGTTAAAAACCCTAATTGCACAAGAATTAGCCTTGGGAGGACGAAAATGACCTAATTGTTCATCCAATGACACAAAAACACCTATTGGATGCACAAGATTGGTTAATAACCCTAATTGGACAAGAATAAGCCTAGGGAGGATGAAAATGACCTACTTGTTCATCCAATGACACAAAAAACCAATTGGATGCACAAGATTGGTTAAAACCCCAAATTGGACAAGAATTAGCCTAGGGAGGACCAAAATGACCTAATTGTTCATCCAATGACACAAAAACACCTATTGGATGCACAAGATTTGTTAGAAACCCTAATTGGACAAGATTAAGTTTAGGGAGGACGAAAATGACGTCAATGTTCATCCAATGACACAAAAACACCTATTGGATGCAGAAGATTGGTTAAAAACCCTAATTGGACAAGAATTAACCTAGGGAGGACGAAAATGACCTAAATGTTCATCGAATGACACAAAAACACCTATTGGATGCACAAGATTGGTTAGAAACCCTAATTGGACAAGATTAAGTTTAGGGAGGACGAAAATGACCTAAATGTTCATCCAATGACACAAAAACACCTATTGGATGCACAAGATTGGTTAAAAACCCTAATTGGACAAGAATAAGCCTAGGGAGGACGAAAATGACCTAATTGTTCATCCAATGACACAAAACACCTATTGGATGCACAAGATTGGTTAAAAACCCTAATTGGACACGATTAAGTTTAGGGAGGACGATTATGACCTAAATATTCTTCCAATGACACAAAAACACCTATTGGATGCACAAGATTGGTTAGAAACCCTAATTTGACAAGAATAAGCCTAGGGAGGACGAAAATGACCTAATTGTTCATCCAATGACACAAAACACCTATTGGATGCACAAGATTGGTTAAAAACCCTAATTGGACAAGAATTAGCCTAGGGAGGACGAAAATGACCTAATTATTCATCCAATGACACAAAACACCTATTGGATGAACGAGATTGGTTAAAAACCCTAATTGGACTAAGATTAAGGTTAGCGAGGACGAAAATGACCTAAATGTTCATCCAATGACACAAAACACCTATTGGATGCACAAGATTGGTTAAAAACCCTAATTGGACAAGAATAAGCCTAGGGAGGACGAAAATGACCTAATTGTTCATCCAATGACACAAAACACCTATTGGATGCACAAGATTGGTTAGAAGCACTAATTGGACAAGAATAAGCCTAGGGAGGACGAAAAAGACCTAAATGTTCATCCAATGACACAAAAATACCTATTGGATGCACAAGATTGGTTAAAAACCCTAATTGGACAAGAATAAGCCTAGGGAGGACGAAAATGACCTACTTGTTCATCCAATGACACAACACACCTATTGCATGCACAAGATTGGTTAGCAACCCTAATTGGACAAGAATTAGCCTAGGGAGGACGAAAATGACCTAATTATTCATCCAATGACACAAAAACACCTATTGGATACACAAGATTGGTTAGAAACCGTAATTAGACAAGATTAAGTTTAGGGAGGACGAAAAAGACCTAAATGTTCATCCAATGACACAACACACCTATTGGATGCACAAGATTGGTTAAAAACCCTAATTGGACAAGATTAATTGTAGGGAGGACGATTATGACCTAAATATTCTTCCAATGACACAAAAACACCTATTGGATACACAAGATTGGTTAGAAACCCTAATTGGACAAGAATTAGCCTAGGGAGGACGAAAATGACCTAATTGTTCATCCAATGACACAAAAACACCTATTGGATGCACAAGATTGGTTAGAAACCCTAATTGGACAAGAATTAGCCTAGGGAGGACGAAAATAACCTAATTGTTCATCCAATGACACAAAAACACCTATTGGATGCACAAGATTGGTTAGAAACCCTAATTGGACAAGATTAAGTTTAGGGAGGACGAAAATGACCTAAATGTTCATCCAATGACACAAAAACACCTATTGGATGCACAAGATTGGTTAAAAACCCTAATTGGACAAGAATAAGCCAAGGGAGGACGAAAATGACCTAATTGTTCATCCAATGACACAAAAACACCTATTGGATGTACAAGATTGTTTAGAAACCATAATTGGACAAGATTAAGTTTAGGGAGGACGAAAATGATCTAATTGTTCATCCAATGACACAAAAACACCTATTGGATACACAAGATTGGTAAGAAACCCTAATTGGACAAGAATAAGCCAAGGGAGGACGAAAATGACCTAATTGTTCATCCAATGACACAAAACACCAATTGGATGCACAAGATTGGTTAAAAACCCTAATTGGACAAGAATTAGCCTAGGGAGGACGAAAATGACCTAATTGTTCATCCAATGACACAAAAACACATATTGGATGCACAAGATTTTTAGAAACCCTAATTGGACAAGATTAAGTTTAGGGAGGACGAAAATGATCTAATTGTTCATCTAATGACACAAAAACACCTATTGGATTCACAAGATTGGTTAGAAACCCTAATTGGACAAGAATAAGCCTAGGGAGGACGAAAATGACCTAATTGTTCATCCAATGACACAAAAACACCTATTGGATGCACAAGATTGGTTAGAAACCCTAACTGGACAAGATTAAGTTTAGGGAGCACGAAAATGACCTAAATGTTTATCCAATGACACAAAACACCTATTGGATGCACAAGATTGGTTAAAAACCCTAATTGGACAAGAATTAGCCTAGGTAAGACGAAAATGACCTAATTGTTCATCCAATGACACAAAACAGCTATTGGATGCACAAGATTGGTTAGAAACCCTAATTGGACAAGAATAAGCCTAGGGAGGACGAAAATAACCTAATTGTTCATCCAATGACACAAAAACACCTATTGGATGCACAAGATTTGTTAGAAACACTAATTGGACAAGAATTAGCCTTGGGAAGACGAAAATCACCTAATTGTTCATCCAATGACACAAAAACACCTATTGGATGCACAAGATTGGTTAGAAACCCTAATTGGACAAGATTAAGTTTAGGGAGGACGAAAATGACGTAAATGTTCATGCAATGACACAAAACACCTATTGTATGCAGAAGATTGGTTAAAAACCCTAATTGGACAAAAATTAGCCTAGGGAGGACGAAAATGACCTAAATGTTCATCGAATGACACAAAAACACCTATTGGATGCACAAGATTGGTTAGAAACCCTAATTGGACAAGATTAAGTTTAGGGAGGACGAAAATGACCTAAATGTTCATCCAATGACACAAAAACACCTATTGGATGCACAAGATTGGTTAAAAACCCTAATTGGACAAGAATAAGCCTAGGGAGGACGAAAATGACCTAATTGTTCATCGAATGACACAAAAACACCTATTGGATGCACAAGATTGGTTAGAAACCCTAATTGGACAAGATTAAGTTTAGGGAGGACGAAAATGAACTAAATCTTCATCCAATGACACAAAAAACCTATTGGATGCACAAGATTGGTTAAAAACCCTAATTGCACAACAATAAGCCTAGGGAGGACGAAAATGACCTAATTGTTCATCCAATGACACAAAACACCTATTGATTGCACAAGATTGGTTAGAAACCCTAATTGGACAAGAATTAGCCTAGGGAGGACGAAAATGACCTAATTGTTCATCCAATGACACAAAAACACCTATTGGATGCACAAGATTGGTTAGAAACCCTAATTGGACAAGAATTAGCCTAGGGAGGACGAAAATGACCTAATTGTTCATCCAATGACACAAAAACAGCTATTGGATGCACAAGATTGGTTAGAAACCCTAATTGGATAAGATTTAGTTTAGGGAGGACGAAAATGACATAAATGTTCATTCAATGACACAAAAACAACTATTGGATGCACTAGATTGGTTAGAAACATTAATTGGACAAGATTAAGTGTAGGGAGGACGAAAATGACCTAAATGTTCATCCAATGACACAAACACCTATTGGATGCACAAGATTGGTTAAAAACCCTAATTGGACAAGAATAAGCCAAGGGAGGACGAAAATGACCTAATTGTTCATCCAATGACACAAAAACACCTATTGGATGTACAAGATTGTTTAGAAACCATAATTGGACAAGATTAAGTTTAGGGAGGACGAAAATGATCTAATTGTTCATCCAATGACACAAAAACACCTATTGGATACACAAGATTGGTAAGAAACCCTAATTGGACAAGAATAAGCCAAGGGAGGACGAAAATGACCTAATTGTTCATCCAATGACACAAAACACCAATTGGATGCACAAGATTGGTTAAAAACCCTAATTGGACAAGAATTAGCCTAGGGAGGACGAAAATGACCTAATTGTTCATCCAATGACACAAAAACACCTATTGGATGCACAAGATTGGTTAGAAACCCTAATTGGACAAGAATTAGCCTAGGGAGGACGAAAATGACCTAAATGTTCATCCAATGACACAAAAACAGCTATTGGATGCACCAGATTGGTTAGAAACCCTAATTGGACAAGATTAAGTTTAGGGAGGATGAAAATGACCTAAATGTTCATGCAATGACACAAAAACACCTATTGGATGCACAAGATTGGTTAGAAACCCTAATTGGACAAGATTAAGTTTAGGGAGGACGAAAATGAACTAAATCTTCATCCAATGACACAAAAAACCTATTGGATGCACAAGATTGGTTAAAAACCCTAATTGCACAACAACAAGCCTAGGGAGGACGAAAATGACCTAATTGTTCATCCAATGACACAAAACACCTATTGATTGCACAAGATTGGTTAGAAACCCTAATTGGACAAGAATTAGCCTAGGGAGGACGAAAATGACCTAATTGTTCATCCAATGACACAAAAACACCTATTGGATGCACAAGATTGGTTAGAAACCCTAATTGGACAAGAATTAGCCTAGGGAGGACGAAAATGACCTAATTGTTCATCCAATGACACAAAAACAGCTATTGGATGCACAAGATTGGTTAGAAACCCTAATTGGATAAGATTTAGTTTAGGGAGGACGAAAATGACATAAATGTTCATTCAATGACACAAAAACAACTATTGGATGCACTAGATTGGTTAGAAACATTAATTGGACAAGATTAAGTGTAGGGAGGACGAAAATGACCTAAATGTTCATCCAATGACACAAACACCTATTGGATGCACAAGATTGGTTAAAAACCCTAATTGGACAAGAATTAGCCTAGGGAGGACGAAAATGATCTAATTGTTCATCCCATGACACAAAAACACCTATTGGATGCACAAGATTGGTTAGAAACCCTAATTGGACAAGATTAAGTTTAGGGAGGATGAAAATGACCTAAATGTTCATCCAATGACACAAAACACCTATTGGATGCACAAGATTGGTTAAAAATATTCTTCCAATAACACAAAAACAACTATTGGATGCACAAGATTGGTTAAAAACCCTAATTGGACAAGAATAAGCCAAGGGAGGACGAAAATGACCTAATTGTTCATCCAATGACACAAAACACCAATTGGATGCACAAGATTGGTTAAAAACCCTAATTGGACAAGAATTAGCCTAGGGAGGACGAAAATGACCTAATTGTTCATCCAATGACACAAAAACACCTATTGGATGCACAAGATTGTTTAGAAACCCTAATTGGACAAGATTAAGTTTAGGGAGGACGAAAATGATCTAATTGTTCATCCAATGACACAAAAACACCTATTGGATGCACAAGATTGGTAAGAAACCCTAATTGGACAAGATTAAGTTTAGGGAGGACGAAAATGACCTAAATGATCATCCAATGACACTAAACACCTATTGGATGCACAAGATTGGTTAAAAACCCTAATTGGACAAGAATTAGCCTTGGGAGGACGAAAATGACCTAATTGTTCGTCCAATGACACAAAAACACCTATTGGATGCACAAGATTGGTTAGTAACCCTAATTGGACAAGAATAAGCCTAGGGAGGATGAAAATGACCTACTTGTTCATCCAATGACACAAAACACCAATTGGATGCACAAGATTGGTTAAAAACCCAAATTGGACAAGAATTAGCCTAGGGAGGACCAAAATGACCTAATTGTTCATCCAATGACACAAAAACACCTATTGGATGCACAAGATTGGTTAGAAACCCTAATTGGACAAGATTAAGATTAGGGAGGACGAAAATGACGTCAATGTTCATCCAATGACACAAAAACACCTATTGGATGCACAAGATTGGTTAAAAACCCTAATTGGACAAGATTAAGTGTAGGGAGGACGAAAATGACCTAAATGTTAATCCAAGGACACAAAACTCCTATTAGATGCACAAGATTGGTTAGAAACCCTAATTGGGCAAGATTAAGTTTTGCGATGACGAAAATGACCTAAATGTTCATCCAATGACACAAAAACACCTATTGGATGCACAAGATTGGTTAGAAACCCTAATTGGACAAGATTAAGTTTAGGGAGGATGAAAATGACCTAAATGTTCATGCAATGACACAAAAACACCTATTGGATGCACAAGATTGGTTTGAAACCCTAATTGGACAAGATTAAGTTTAGGGAGGACGAAAATGACGTAAATGTTCATGCAATGACACAAAACACCTATTGGATGCAAAAGATTGGTTAAAAACCCTAATTGGACAAGATTAAGTTTAGGGAGGACGAAAATGACCTAAATGTTCATCCAATGACACAAAAGACCTATTGGATGCACAAGATTGGTTAAAAAAGCTAATTGGACAAGATTAAGTTTAGGGAGGCCGAAAAAGACCTAAATCTTCATCCAATGACACAAAAACACCTATTGGATGCACAAGATTGGTTAAAAACCTTAATTGGACAAGAATAAGCCAAGGGAGGACGAAAATGACCTAATTGTTCATCCAATGACACAAAACACCAATTGGATGCACAAGATTGGTTAAAAACCCTAATTGGACAAGAATTAGCCTAGGGAGGACGAAAATGACCTAATTGTTCATCCAATGACACAAAACACCTATTGGATGCACAAGATTGGTTAGAAACCCTAATTGGACAAGAATAAGCCTAGGGAGGACGAAAATGACCTAATTGTTCATCCAATGACACAAAACACCTATTGGATGCAAAAGATTGGTTAGAAACCCTAATTGGACAAGAATTAGCCTAGGGAGGACGAAAATGACCTAATTGTTCATCCAATGACACAAAAACACCTATTGGATGCACAAGATTGGTTAGAAACCCTAATTGGACAAGAATTAGCCTAGGGAGGATGAAAATGACCTAATTGTTCATCCAATGACACAAAAACACCTATTGGATGCACAAGATTGGTTAGAAACCCTAATTGGACAAGATTAAGTTTAGGGAGGACGAAAATGACGTAAATGTTCATGCAATGACACAAAACACCTATTGTATGCAGAAGATTGGTTAAAAACCCTAATTGGACAAAAATTAGCCTAGGGAGGACGAAAATGACCTAAATGTTCATCGAATGACACAAAAACACCTATTGGATGCACAAGATTGGTTAGAAACCCTAATTGGACAAGATTAAGTTTAGGGAGGACGAAAATGACCTAAATGTTCATCCAATCACACAAAAACACCTATTGGATGCACAAGATTGGTTAAAAACCCTAATTGGACAAGAATAAGCCTAGGGAGGACGAAAATGACCTAATTGTTCATCGAATGACACAAAAACACCTATTGGATGCACAAGATTGGTTAAAAACCCTAATTGGACAAGATTAAGTTTAGGGAGGACGAAAATGACCTAAATGTTCATCCGATGACACAAAAACACCTATTGGATGCACAAGATTGGTTAAAAACCCTAATTGGACAAGAATAAGCCAAGGGAGGACGAAAATGACCTAATTGTTCATCCAATGACACAAAAACACCTATTGGATGTACAAGATTGTATAGAAACCATAATTGGACAAGATTAAGTTTAGGGAGGACGAAAATGATCTAATTGTTCATCCAATGACACAAAAACACCTATTGAATACACAAGATTGGTAAGAAACCCTAATTGGACAAGAATAAGCCAAGGGAGGACGAAAATGACCTAATTGTTCATCCAATGACACAAAACACCAATTGGATGCACAAGATTGGTTAAAAACCCTAATTGGACAAGAATTAGCCTAGGGAGGACGAAAATGACCTAATTGTTCATCCAATGACACAAAAACACATATTGGATGCACAAGATTTTTAGAAACCCTAATTGGACAAGATTAAGTTTAGGGAGGACGAAAATGATCTAATTGTTCATCTAATGACACAAAAACACCTATTGGATTCACAAGATTGGTTAGAAACCCTAATTGGACAAGAATAAGCCTAGGGAGGACGAAAATGACCTAATTGTTCATCCAATGACACAAAAACACCTATTGGATGCACAAGATTGGTTAGAAACCCTAACTGGACAAGATTAAGTTTAGGGAGCACGAAAATGACCTAAATGTTTATCCAATGACACAAAACACCTATTGGATGCACAAGATTGGTTAAAAACCCTAATTGGACAAGAATTAGCCTAGGTAAGACGAAAATGACCTAATTGTTCATCCAATGACACAAAACAGCTATTGGATGCACAAGATTGGTTAGAAACCCTAATTGGACAAGAATAAGCCTAGGGAGGACGAAAATAACCTAATTGTTCATCCAATGACACAAAAACACCTATTGGATGCACAAGATTTGTTAGAAACACTAATTGGACAAGAATTAGCCTTGGGAAGACGAAAATCACCTAATTGTTCATCCAATGACACAAAAACACCTATTGGATGCACAAGATTGGTTAGAAACCCTAATTGGACAAGATTAAGTTTAGGGAGGACGAAAATGACGTAAATGTTCATGCAATGACACAAAACACCTATTGTATGCAGAAGATTGGTTAAAAACCCTAATTGGACAAAAATTAGCCTAGGGAGGACGAAAATGACCTAAATGTTCATCGAATGACACAAAAACACCTATTGGATGCACAAGATTGGTTAGAAACCCTAATTGGACAAGATTAAGTTTAGGGAGGACGAAAATGACCTAAATGTTCATCCAATGACACAAAAACACCTATTGGATGCACAAGATTGGTTAGAAACACTAATTGGACAAGAATTAGCCTTGGGAGGACGAAAATGACCTAATTGTTCATCCAATGACACAAAAACACCTATTGGATGCACAAGATTGGTTAGAAACCCTAATTGGACAAGATTAAGTTTAGGGAGGACGAAAATGACGTAAATGTTCATGCAATGACACAAAACACCTATTGTATGCAGAAGATTGGTTAAAAACCCTAATTGGACAAGAATTAGCCTAGGGAGGACGAAAATGACCTAAATGTTCATCGAATGACACAAAAACACCTATTGGATGCACAAGATTGGTTAGAAACCCTAATTGGACAAGATTAAGTTTAGGGAGGACGAAAATGACCTAAATGTTCATCCAATGACACAAAAACACCTATTGGATGCACAAGATTGGTTAAAAACCCTAATTGGACAAGAATAAGCCAAGGGAGGACGAAAATGACCTAATTGTTCATCCAATGACACAAAAACACCTATTGGATGTACAAGATTGTTTAGAAACCATAATTGGACAAGATTAAGTTTAGGGAGGACGAAAATGATCTAATTGTTCATCCAATGACACAAAAACACCTATTGGATACACAAGATTGGTAAGAAACCCTAATTGGACAAGAATAAGCCAAGGGAGGACGAAAATGACCTAATTGTTCATCCAATGACACAAAACACCAATTGGATGCACAAGATTGGTTAAAAACCCTAATTGGACAAGAATTAGCCTAGGGAGGACGAAAATGACCTAATTGTTCATCCAATGACACAAAAACACCTATTGGATTCACAAGATTGTTTAGAAACCCTAATTGGACAAGATTAAGTTTAGGGAGGACGAAAATGATCTAATTGTTCATCCAATGACACAAAAACACCTATTGGATGCACAAGATTGGTAAGAAACCCTAATTGGACAAGATTAAGTTTAGGGAGGACAAAAATGACCTAAATGTTCATCCAATGACACAAAACACCTATTGGATGCACAAGATTGGTTAGAAACCCTAATTGGACAAGAATTAGCCTAGGGAGGACGAAAATGACCTAATTGTTCATCCAATGACACAAAAACAGCTATTGGATGCACAAGATTGGTTAGAAACCCTAATTGGATAAGATTTAGTTTAGGGAGGACGAAAATGACATAAATGTTCATTCAATGACACAAAAACAACTATTGGATGCACTAGATTGGTTAGAAACATTAATTGGACAAGATTAAGTGTAGGGAGGACGAAAATGACCTAAATGTTCATCCAATGACACAAACACCTATTGGATGCACAAGATTGGTTAAAAACCCTAATTGGACAAGAATTAGCCTAGGGAGGACGAAAATGATCTAATTGTTCATCCCATGACACAAAAACACCTATTGGATGCACAAGATTGGTTAGAAACCCTAATTGGACAAGATTAAGTTTAGGGAGGATGAAAATGACCTAAATGTTCATCCAATGACACAAAACACCTATTGGATGCACAAGATTGGTTAAAAATATTCTTCCAATAACACAAAAACAACTATTGGATGCACAAGATTGGTTAGAAACCCGAATTGGACAAGAATTAGCCTAGGGAGGACGAAAATGACCTAATTGTTCATCCAATGACACAAAAACACCAATTGGATGCACAAGATTGGTTAGAAACCCTAATTGGACAAGATTAAGTTTAGGGAGGACGAAAATGACGTAAATGTTCATCCAATGACACAAAAACACCTATTGGATGCACAAGATTGGTTAAAAACCCTAATTGGACAAGATTAAGTGTAGGCAGGACGAAAATGACCTAAATGTTCATCCAATGAGTCAAAACTCCTATTAGATGCACAAGATTGGTTAGAAACCATAATTGGACAAGATTATGTTTAGGGATGACGAAAATGACCGAAATGTTCATCCAATGACACAAAAACACCTATTGGATGCACAAGATTGGTTAGAAACCCTAATTGGACAAGATTAAGTTTAGGGAGGATGAAAATGACCTAAATGTTCATGCAATGACACAAAAACACCTATTGGATGCACAAGATTGGTTTGAAACCCTAATTGGACAAGATTAAGTTTAGGGAGGACGAAAATGACGTAAATGTTCATGCAATGACACAAAACACCTATTGAATGCAAAAGATTGGTTTAAAACCCTAATTGGACAAGATTAAGTTTAGGGAGGACGAAAATGATCTAAATGTTCATCCAATAACACAAAAGACCTATTGGATGCACAAGATTGGTTAAAAACCTTAATTGGACAAGATTAAGTTTAGGGAGGACGAAAATGACCTAAATCTTCATCCAATGACACAAAAAACCTATTGGATGCACGAGATTGGTTAAAAACCCTAATTGCACAAGAATAAGCCTAGGGAGGACGAAAATGACCTAATTGTTCATCCAATGACACAAAACACCTATTGGATGCACAAGATTGGTTAGAAACCCTAATTGGACAAGAATTAGCTTAGGGAGGACGAAAATGACCTAATTGTTCATCCAATGACACAAAAACACCTATTGGATGCACAAGATTGGTTAGAAACCCTAATTGGACAAGAATTAGCCTAGGGAGGACGAAAATGACCTAAATGTTCATCCAATGACACAAAAACAGCTATTGGATGCACCAGATTGGTTAGAAACCCTAATTGGACAAGATTAAGTTTAGGGAGGATGAAAATGACCTAAATGTTCATGCAATGACACAAAAACACCTATTGGATGCACAAGATTGGTTTGAAACCCTAATTGGACAAGATTAAGTTTAGGGAGGACGAAAATGACGTAAATGTTCATGCAATGACACAAAACACCTATTGAATGCAAAAGATTGGTTTAAAACCCTAATTGGACAAGATTAAGTTTAGGGAGGACGAAAATGATCTAAATGTTCATCCAATGACACAAAAGACCTATTGGATGCACAAGATTGGTTAAAAACCTTAATTGGACAAGATTAAGTTTAGGGAGGACGAAAATGACCTAAATCTTCATCCAATGACACAAAAAACCTATTGGATGCACAAGATTGGTTAAAAACCGTAATTGGACAAGAAATAGCGTAGGGAGGACGAAAATGATCTAATTGTTCATCCCATGACACAAAAACACCTATTGGATGCACAAGATTGGTCAGAAACCCTAATTGGACAAGATTATGTTTAGGGAGAACGAAAATGACCTTAATGTTCATCTAATGACACAAAAACACTTATGGGATGCACAAGATTTGTTAAAAACCCTAGTTGGGCAAGATTAAGTGTAGGGAGGACAAAAATGACCTAAATGTTTATCCAATGACACAAAACACCTATTGGATGCACAAGATTGGTTAAAAACCCTAATTGGACAAGAATTAGCCTAGGTAAGACGAAAATGACCTAATTGTTCATCCAATGACACAAAACAGCTATTGGATGCACAAGATTGGTTAGAAACCCTAATTGCACAAGAAGTAGCCTAGGGAGGACGAAAATGACCTAATTATTCATCCAATGACACAAAAACAGCTATTGGATGCACAAGATTGGTTAGAAACCCTAATTGGACAAGATTAAGTTTAGGGTAAACGGAAATGACCTAAATGTTCATCCAATGACACAAAAACACCTATTGGATGCACAAGATTGGTTAGAAACCCTTATTGGACAAGAATTAGCCTAGGAAGGACGAAAATGACCTAATTGTTCATCCAATGACACAAAAACACCTATTGGATACACAAGATTGGTAAGAAACCCTAATTGGACAAGAATAAGCCAAGGGAGGACGAAAATGACCTAATTGTTCATCCAATGACACAAAACACCAATTGGATGCACAAGATTGGTTAAAAACCCTAATTGGACAAGAATTAGCCTAGGGAGGACGAAAATGACCTAATTGTTCATCCAATGACACAAAAACACCTATTGGATTCACAAGATTGTTTAGAAACCCTAATTGGACAAGATTAAGTTTAGGGAGGACGAAAATGACCTAAATGTTCATCCAATGACACAAAAGACCTATTGGATGCACAAGATTGGTTAAAAACCCTAATTGGACAAGATTAAGTTTAGGGAGGACGAAAATGACCTAAATCTTCATCCAATGACACAAAAAACCTATTGGATGCATAAGATTGGTTAAAAACCTTAATTGCACAAGAATAAGCCTAGGGAGGACGAAAATGACCTAATTGTTCATCCAATGACACAAAACACCAATTGGATGCACAAGATTGGTTAAAAACCCTATTTGGACAAGAATTAGCCTAGGGAGGACGAAAATGACCTAATTGTTCATCCAATGACACAAAAACACCTATTGGATGCACAAGATTGTTTAGAAACCCTAATTGGACAAGATTAAGTTTAGGGAGGACGAAAATGATCTAATTGTTCATCCAATGACACAAAAACACCTATTGGATGCACAAGATTGGTAAGAAACCCTAATTGGACAAGATTAAGTTTAGGGAGGACAAAAATGACCTAAATGTTCATCCAATGACACAAAACACCTATTGGATGCACAAGATTGGTTAGAAACCCTAATTGGACAAGAATTAGCCTAGGGAGGACGAAAATGACCTAATTGTTCATCCAATGACACAAAAACAGCTATTGGATGCACAAGATTGGTTAGAAACCCTAATTGGATAAGATTTAGTTTAGGGAGGACGAAAATGACATAAATGTTCATTCAATGACACAAACACCTATTGGATGCACAAGATTGGTTAAAAACAATAAATTGGACAAGAATTAGCCTAGGGAGGACGAAAATGATCTAATTGTTCATCCCATGACACAAAAACACCTATTGGATGCACAAGATTGGTTAGAAACCCTAATTGGACAAGATTAAGTTTAGGGAGGATGAAAATGACCTAAATGTTCATCCAATGACATAAAACACCTATTGGATGCACAAGATTGGTTAAAAATATTCTTCCAATAACACAAAAACAACTATTGGATGCACAAGATTGGTTAGAAACCCTAATTGGACAAGAATAAGCCTAGGGAGGACGAAAATGACCTAATTGTTCATCCAATGACACAAAACACCTATTGGATGCACAAGATTGGTTAGAAACCCGAATTGGACAAGAATTAGCCTAGGGAGGACGAAAATGACCTAATTGTTCATCCAATGACACAAAAACACCAATTGGATGCACAAGATTGGTTAGAAACCCTAATTGGACAAGATTAAGTTTAGGGAGGACGAAAATGACGTAAATGTTCATCCAATGACACAAAAACACCTATTGGATGCACAAGATTGGTTAAAAACCCTAATTGGACAAGATTAAGTGTAGGGAGGACGAAAATGACCTAAATGTTCATCCAATGACACAAAACACCTATTGAATGCACAAGATTGGTTAGAAACCCTAATTGGACAAGAATTAGCCTAGGGAGGACGAAAATGACCTAATTGTTCATCCAATGACACAAAAACACCTATTGGATGCACAAGATTGGTTAGAAACCCTAATTGGACAAGATTAAGTTTTGGGAGGACGAAAATGACGTAAATGTTCATGCAATGACACAAAACACCTATTGGATGCAGAAGATTGGTTAAAAACCCTAATTGGACAAGATTAAGTTTAGGGAGGATGAAAATGACCTAATTGTTCATCCAATGACACAAAAACACCTATTGGATGCACAAGATTGGTTAAAAACCCTAATTGGACAAGATTAAGTGTAGGGAGGACGAAAATGACCTAAATGTTCATCCAATGACACAAAACAACTATTGAATGCACAAGATTGGTTAGAAACCCTAATTGGACAAGAATTAGCCTAGGGAGGACGAAAATGACCTAATTGTTCATCCAATGACACAAAAACACCTATTGGATGCACAAGATTGGTTAGAAACCCTAATTGGACAAGATTAAGTTTAGGGAGGACGAAAATGACGTAAATGTTCATGCAATGACACAAAACACCTATTGTATGCAGAAGATTGGTTAAAAACCCTAATTGGACAAGAATTAGCCTAGGGAGGACGAAAATGACCTAAATGTTCATCGAATGACACAAAAACACCTATTGGATGCACAAGATTGGTTAGAAACCCTAATTGGACAAGATTAAGTTTAGGGAGGACGAAAATGACCTAAATGTTCATCCAATGACACAAAAACACCTATTGGATGCACAAGATTGGTTAAAAACCCTAATTGGACAAGAATAAGCCAAGGGAGGACGAAAATGACCTAATTGTTCATCCAATGACACAAAAACACCTATTGGATGTACAAGATTGTTTAGAAACCATAATTGGACAAGATTAAGTTTAGGGAGGACGAAAATGATCTAATTGTTCATCCAATGACACAAAAACACCTATTGGATACACAAGATTGGTAAGAAACCCTAATTGGACAAGAATAAGCCAAGGGAGGACGAAAATGACCTAATTGTTCATCCAATGACACAAAACACCAATTGGATGCACAAGATTGGTTAAAAACCCTAATTGGACAAGAATTAGCCTAGGGAGGACGAAAATGACCTAATTGTTCATCCAATGACACAAAAACACCTATTGGATTCACAAGATTGTTTAGAAACCCTAATTGGACAAGATTAAGTTTAGGGAGGACGAAAATGATCTAATTGTTCATCCAATGACACAAAAACACCTATTGGATGCACAAGATTGGTAAGAAACCCTAATTGGACAAGATTAAGTTTAGGGAGGACGAAAATGACCTAAATGATCATCCAATGACACAAAACACCTATTGGATGCACAAAATTGGTTAAAAACCCTAATTGGACAAGAATTAGCCTTGGGAGGACGAAAATGACCTAATTGTTCGTCCAATGACACAAAAACACCTATTGGATGCACAAGATTGGTTAGTAACCCTAATTGGACAAGAATAAGCCTAGGGAGGATGAAAATGACCTACTTGTTCATCCAATGACACAAAACACCAATTGGATGCACAAGATTGGTTAAAAACCCAAATTGGACAAGAATTAGCCTAGGGAGGACCAAAATGACCTAATTGTTCATCCAATGACACAAAAACACCTATTGGATGCACAAGATTGGTTAGAAACCCTAATTGGACAAGATTAAGTTTAGGGAGGACGAAAATGACCTAAATGTTCATCCAATGACACAAAACACGTATTGGATGCACAAGATTGGTTAGAAACCCTAATTGGACATGATTAAGTTTAGGGAGGACGAAAATGACCTAAATGTTCATCCAATGACACAAAACACGTATTGGATGCACAAGATTGGTTAGAAACCCTAATTGGACAAGAATAAGCCTAGGGAGGACGAAAATGACCTAATTGTTCATCCAATGACACAAAACACCTATTGGATGCACAAGATTGGTTAGAAACCCGAATTGGACAAGAATTAGCCTAGGGAGGACGAAAATGACCTAATTGTTCATCCAATGACACAAAAACACCAATTGGATGCACAAGATTGGTTAGAAACTCTAATTGGACAAGATTAAGTTTAGGGAGGACGAAAATGACGTAAATGTTCATCCAATGACACAAAAACACCTATTGGATGCACAAGATTGGTTAAAAACCCTAATTGGACAAGATTAAGTGTAGGCAGGACGAAAATGACCTAAATGTTCATCCAATGAGTCAAAACTCCTATTAGATGCACAAGATTGGTTAGAAACCCTAATTGGACAAGATTAAGTTTAGGGATGACGAAAATGACCGAAATGTTCATCCAATGACACAAAAACACCTATTGGATGCACAAGATTGGTTAGAAACCCTAATTGGACAAGATTAAGTTTAGGGAGGATGAAAATGACCTAAATGTTCATGCAATGACACAAAAACACCTATTGGATGCACAAGATTGGTTTGAAACCCTAATTGAACAAGATTAAGTTTAGGGAGGACGAAAATGACATAAATGTTCATGCAATGAAACAAAACACCTATTGAATGCAAAAGATTGGTTTAAAACCCTAATTGGACAAGATTAAGCCTAGGGAGGATGAAAATGACCTACTTGTTCATCCAATGACACAAAAAACCAATTGGATGCACAAGATTGGTTAAAACCCCAAATTGGACAAGAATTAGCCTAGGGAGGACCAAAATGACCTAATTGTTCATCCAATGACACAAAAACACCTATTGGATGCACAAGATTTGTTAGAAACCCTAATTGGACAAGATTAAGTTTAGGGAGGACGAAAATGACGTCAATGTTCATCCAATGACACAAAAACACCTATTGGATGCACAAGATTGGTTAAAAACCCTAATTGGACAAGATTAAGTGTAGGGAGGACGAAAATGACCTAAATGTTAATCCAATGACACAAAACTCCTATTAGATGCACAAGATTGGTTAGAAACCCTAATTGGGCAAGATTAAGTTTTGGGATGACGAAAATGACCTAAATGTTCATCCAATGACACAAAAACACCTATTGGATGCACAAGATTGGTTAGAAACCCTAACTGGACAAGATTAAGTTTAGGGAGCACGAAAATGACCTAAATGTTTATCCAATGACACAAAACACCTATTGGATGCACAAGATTGGTTAAAAACCCTAATTGGACAAGAATTAGCCTAGGTAAGACGAAAATGACCTAATTGTTCATCCAATGACACAAAACAGCTATTGGATGCACAAGATTGGTTAGAAACCCTAATTGGACAAGAATAAGCCTAGGGAGGACGAAAATGATCTAATTGTTCATCCAATGACACAAAAACACCTATTGGATGCACAAGATTGGTTAGAAACACTAATTGGACAAGAATTAGCCTTGGGAGGACGAAAATGACCTAATTGTTCATCCAATGACACAAAAACACCTATTGGATGCACAAGATTGGTTAGAAACCCTAATTGGACAAGATTAAGTTTAGGGAGGACGAAAATGACGTAAATGTTCATGCAATGACACAAAACACCTATTGTATGCAGAAGATTGGTTAAAAACCCTAATTGGACAAGAATTAGCCTAGGGAGGACGAAAATGACCTAAATGTTCATCGAATGACACAAAAACACCTATTGGATGCACAAGATTGGTTAGAAACCCTAATTGGACAAGATTAAGTTTAGGGAGGACGAAAATGACCTAAATGTTCATCCAATGACACAAAAACACCTATTGGATGCACAAGATTGGTTAAAAACCCTAATTGGACAAGAATAAGCCAAGGGAGGACGAAAATGACCTAATTGTTCATCCAATGACACAAAAACACCTATTGGATGTACAAGATTGTATAGAAACCATAATTGTACAAGATTAAGTTTAGGGAGGACGAAAATGATCTAATTGTTCATCCAATGACACAAAAACACCTATTGAATACACAAGATTGGTAAGAAACCCTAATTGGACAAGAATAAGCCAAGGGAGGACGAAAATGACCTAATTGTTCATCCAATGACACAAAACACCAATTGGATGCACAAGATTGGTTAAAAACCCTAATTGGACAAGAATTAGCCTAGGGAGGACGAAAATGACCTAAATGTTCATCCAATGACACAAAAACACCTATTGGATGCACAAGATTGGTTAAAAACCCTAATTGGACAAGAATAAGCCAAGGGAGGACGAAAATGACCTAATTGTTCATCCAATGACACAAAA
>JBBPBS010000767.1:713599-765917 GCA_037974835.1 Cicer judaicum | reverse complement strand
AATGACACAAAAACACCTATTGGATGCACAAGATTGGTTAGAAACCCTAATTGGACAAGATTAAGTTTAGGGAGGACGAAAATGACCTAAATGTTCATCCGATGACACAAAAACACCTATTGGATGCACAAGATTGGTTAAAAACCCTAATTGGACAAGAATAAGCCAAGGGAGGACGAAAATGACCTAATTGTTCATCCAATGACACAAAAACACCTATTGGATGTACAAGATTGTATAGAAACCATAATTGGACAAGATTAAGTTTAGGGAGGACGAAAATGATCTAATTGTTCATCCAATGACACAAAAACACCTATTGAATACACAAGATTGGTAAGAAACCCTAATTGGACAAGAATAAGCCAAGGGAGGACGAAAATGACCTAATTGTTCATCCAATGACACAAAACACCAATTGGATGCACAATATTTGGTTAAAAACCCTAATTGGACAAGAATTAGCCTAGGGAGGACGAAAATGACCTAATTGTTCATCCAATGACACAAAAACACATATTGGATGCACAAGATTTTTAGAAACCCTAATTGGACAAGATTAAGTTTAGGGAGGACGAAAATGATCTAATTGTTCATCTAATGACACAAAAACACCTATTGGATGCACAAGATTGGTTAGAAACCCAAATTGGACAAGAATAAGCCTAGGGAGGACGAAAATGACCTAATTGTTCATCCAATGACAAAAAACACCTATTGGATGCACAAGATTGGTTAGAAACCCTAACTGGACAAGATTAAGTTTAGGGAGCACGAAAATGACCTAAATGTTTATCCAATGACACAAAACACCTATTGGATGCACAAGATTGGTTAAAAACCCTAATTGGACAAGAATTAGCCTAGGTAAGACGAAAATGACCTAATTGTTCATCCAATGACACAAAACAGCTATTGGATGCACAAGATTGGTTAGAAACCCTAATTGGACAAGAATAAGCCTAGGGAGGACGAAAATAACCTAATTGTTCATCCAATGACACAAAAACACCTATTGGATGCACAAGATTTGTTAGAAACACTAATTGGACAAGAATTAGCCTTGGGAAGACGAAAATGACCTAATTGTTCATCCAATGACACAAAAACACCTATTGGATGCACAAGATTGGTTAGAAACCCTAATTGGACAAGATTAAGTTTAGGGAGGACGAAAATGACGTAAATGTTCATGCAATGACACAAAACACCTATTGTATGCAGAAGATTGGTTAAAAACCCTAATTGGACAAAAATTAGCCTAGGGAGGACGAAAATGACCTAAATGTTCATCGAATGACACAAAAACACCTATTGGATGCACAAGATTGGTTAGAAACCCTAATTGGACAAGATTAAGTTTAGGGAGGATGAAAATGACCTAAATGTTCATGCAATGACACAAAAACACCTATTGGATGCACAAGATTGGTTAGAAAGCCTAATTGGACAAGATTAAGTTTTGGGAGGACGAAAATGACCTAAATGTTCATCCAATCACACAAAAACACCTATTGGATGCACAAGATTGGTTAAAAACCCTAATTGGACAAGAATAAGCCTAGGGAGGACGAAAATGACCTAATTGTTCATCGAATGACACAAAAACACCTATTGGATGCACAAGATTGGTTAAAAACCCTAATTGGACAAGATTAAGTTTAGGGAGGACGAAAATGACCTAAATGTTCATCCAATGACACAAAAACACCTATTGGATGCACAAGATTGGTTAAAAACCCTAATTGGACAAGAATAAGCCAAGGGAGGACGAAAATGACCTAATTGTTCATCCAATGACACAAAATACCAATTGGATGCACAAGATTGGTTAAAATCCCTAATTGGACAAGAATTAGCCTAGGGAGGACGAAAATGACCTAATTGTTCATCCAATGACACAAAAACACCTATTGGATGCACCAGATTGTTTAGAAACCCTAATTGGACAAGATTAAGTTTAGGGAGGACGAAAATGATCTAATTGTTCATCCAATGACACAAAAACACCTATTGGATACACAAGATTGGTAAGAAACCATAATTGGACAAGATTAAGTTTAGGGAGGACGAAAATGACCTAAATGTTCATCCAATGACACAAAAAACCTATTGGATGCACAAGATTGGTTAGAAACCCTAATTGGACAAGAATTAGCCTAGGGAGGACGAAAATGACCTAATTGTTCATCCAATGACACAAAACACCAATTGGATGCACAAGATTGATTAAAAACCCTAATCGGACATGAATTAGCCTAGGGAGGACGAAAATGACCTAAGTGTTCATCGAATGACACAAAAACACCTATTGGATGCACAAAATTGGTTAGAAACCCTAATTGGACAAGATTAAGTTTAGGTAGGACGAAAATGACCTAAATGTTCATCCAATGACACAAAACACCTATTGGATGCACAAGATTGGTTAAAAATATTCTTCCAATAACACAAACACACCTATTGGATGCACAAGATTGGTTAGAAACCCTAATTGGACAAGAATAAGCCTAGGGAGGACGAAAATGGCCTAATTGTTCATCCAATGACACAAAACAGCTATTGGATGCACAAGATTGGTTAGAAACCCTAATTGGACAAGAATAAGCCTAGGGAGGACGAAAATGACCTAATTGTTCATCCAATGACACAAAAACACCTATTGGATGCACAAGATTTGTTAGAAACACTAATTGGACAAGAATTAGCCTTGGGAGGACGAAAATGACCTAATTGTTCATCCAATGACACAAAAACACCTATTGGATGCACAAGATTGGTTAGAAACCCTAATTGGACAAGATTAAGTTTAGGGAGGACGAAAATGACGTAAATGTTCATGCAATGACACAAAACACCTATTGTATGCAGAAGATTGGTTAAAAACCCTAATTGGACAAAAATTAGCCTAGGGAGGACGAAAATGACCTAAATGTTCATCGAATGACACAAAAACACCTATTGGATGCACAAGATTGGTTAGAAACCCTAATTGGACAAGATTAAGTTTAGGGAGGATGAAAATGACCTAAATGTTCATGCAATGACACAAAAACACCTATTGGATGCACAAGATTGGTTTGAAACCCTAATTGGACAAGATTAAGTTTAGGGAGGACGAAAATGACGTAAATGTTCATGCAATGACACAAAAACACCTATTGGATGCACAAGATTGGTTAGAAACCCTAATTGGACAAGATTAAGTTTAGGGAGGACGAAAATGATCTAATTGTTCATCTAATGACACAAAAACACCTATTGGATGCACAAGATTGGTTAAAAATATTCTTCCAATAACACAAAAACACCTATTGGATGCACAAGATTGGTTAGAAACCCTAATTGGACAAGAATAAGCCTAGGGAGGACGAAAATGACCTAATTGTTCATCCAATGACACAAAAACACCTATTGGATGCACAAGATTGGTTAGAAACCCTAACTGGACAAGATTAAGTTTAGGGAGCACGAAAATGACCTAAATGTTTATCCAATGACACAAAACACCTATTGGATGCACAAGAGTCGTTAAAAACCCTAATTGGACAAGAATTAGCCTAGGTAAGATGAAAATGACCTAATTGTTCATCCAATGACACAAAACAGCTATTGGGTGCACAAGATTGGTTAGAAACCCTTATTGGACAAGAATAAGCCTAGGGAGGACGAAAATGACCTAATTGTTCATCCAATGACACAAAAACACCTAGTGGATGCACAAGATTGGTTAGAAACACTAATTGGACAAGAATTAGCCTTGGGAGGACGAAAATTACCTAATTGTTCATCCAATGACACAAAAACACCTATTAGATGCACAAGATTGGTTAGAAACCCTAATTGCACAAGATTAAGTTTAGGGAGGACGAAAATGACGTAACTGTTCATCCAATGACACAAAAACACCTATTGGATGCACAACATTGGTTAAAAACCCTAATTGCACAAGATTAAGTGTAGGGAGGACGAAAATGACCTAAATGTTCATCCAATGACACAAAAAAACCTATTGGATGCACAAGATTGGTTAGACACCCTAATTGGACAAGATTAAGTTTAGGGAGGACGAAAATGACGTAAATGTTCATGCAATGACACAAAACACCTATTGTATGCAGAAGATTGGTTAAAAACCCTAATTGGACAAGAATTAGCCTAGGGAGGACGAAAATGACCTAAATCTTCATCGAATGACACAAAAACACCTATTGGATGCACAAGATTGGTTAGAAACCCTAATTGGACAAGATTAAGTTTAGGGAGGACGAAAATGACCTAAATGTTCATCCGATGACACAAAAACACCTATTGGATGCACAAGATTGGTTAAAAACCCTAATTGGACAAGAATAAGCCAAGGGAGGACGAAAATGACCTAATTGTTCATCCAATGACACAAAAACACCTATTGGATGTACAAGATTGTATAGAAACCCTAATTGGACAAGATTAAGTTTAGGGAGGATGAAAATGACCTAAATCTTCATCCAATGACACAAAAACACCTATTGGATGCACAAGATTGGTTAAAAACCCTAATTGGACAAGAATAAGCCAAGGGAGGACGAAAATGACCTAATTGTTCATCCAATGACACAAAACACCAATTGGATGCACAAGATTGGTTAAAAACCCTAATTGGACAAGAATTAGACTAGGGAGGACGAAAATGATCTAATTGTTCATCCAATGACACAAAAACACCTATTGGATGCACAAGATTGGTAAGAAACCCTAATTGGACAAGATTAAGTTTACGGAGGACGAAAATGACCTAAATGTTCATCCAATGACACAAAACACCTATTGGATGCACAAGATTGGTTAGAAACCCTAATTGGACAAGAATTAGCCTAGGGAGGACGAAAATGACCTAATTGTTCATCCAATGACACAAAAACACCTATTGGATGCACAAGATTGGTTAGAAACCCTAATTGGACAAGATTAAGTTTAGGTAGCACGAAAATGACCAAAATGTTCATCCAATGACACAAAACACCTATTGGATGCACAAGATTGGTTAAAAACCCTAATTGGACAAGATTAAGTGTAGGGAGGACGAAAATGACCTAAATGTTCATCCAATGACACAAAAACACATATTGGATGCACAAGATTGGTTAGAAACCCTAATTGGACAAGCATAAGCCTAGCGAGGACGAAAAAGACCTAAATGGTCATCCAATGACACAAAAATAGCTATTGGATGCACAAGATTGGTTAGAAACCCTAATTGGACAAGATTAAGTTTAGGGAGGATGAAAATGACCTAAATGTTCATGCAATGACACAAAAACACCTATTGGATGCACAAGATTGGTTTGAAACCCTAATTGGACAAGATTAAGTTTAGGGAGGACGAAAATGACGTAAATGTTCATGCAATGACACAAAACACCTATTGGATGCAAAAGATTGGTTAAAAACCCTAATTGGACAAGATTAAGTTTAGGGAGGACGAAAATGACCTAAATGTTCATCCAATGACACAAAAGACCTATTGGATGCACAAGATTGGTTAAAAAAGCTAATTGGACAAGATTAAGTTTAGGGAGGCCGAAAAAGACCTAAATCTTCATCCAATGACACAAAAACACCTATTGGATGCACAAGATTGGTTAAAAACCTTAATTGGACAAGAATAAGCCAAGGGAGGACGAAAATGACCTAATTGTTCATCCAATGACACAAAACACCAATTGGATGCACAAGATTGGTTAAAAACCCTAATTGGACAAGAATTAGCCTAGGGAGGACGAAAATGATCTAATTGTTCATCCAATGACACAAAAACACGTATTGGATGCACAAGATTGGTAAGAAACCCTAATTGGACAAGATTAAGTTTAGGGAGGACGAAAATGACCTAAATGTTCATCCAATGACACAAAACACCTATTGGATGCACAAGATTGGTTAGAAATCCTAATTGGACAAGAATTATCCTTGGGAGGACGAAAATGACCTAAATCTTCATCCAATGACACAAAAACACCTATTGGATGCACAAGATTGGTTAAAAACCTTAATTGGACAAGAATAAGCCAAGGGAGGACGAAAATGACCTAATTGTTCATCCAATGACACAAAACACCAATTGAATGCACAAGATTGGTTAAAAACCCTAATTGGACAAGAATTTGCCTTGGGAGGACGAAAATGACCTAATTATTCATCCAATGATACAAAAACACCTATTGGATGCACAAAATTGGTTAGAAACCCTAATTGGACAAGATTAAGTTTAGGTAGGACGAAAATGACCTAAATGTTCATCCAATGACACAAAACACCAATTGGATGCACAAGATTGGTTAAAAACCCTAATTGGACAAGAATTAGCCTTGGGAGGACGAAAATGACCTAATTATTCATCCAATGATACAAAAACACCTATTGGATGCACAAAATTGGTTAGAAACCCTAATTGGACAAGATTAAGTTTAGGTAGGACGAAAATGACCTAAATGTTCATCCAATGACACAAAACACCTATTGGATTCATAAGATTGGTTAAAAATATTCTTCCAATAAAACAAAAACACCTATTGGATGCACAAGATTGGTTAGAAACCCTAATTGGACAAGAATAAGCCTAGGGAGGACGAAAATGACCTAATTGTTCATCCAATGACACAAAACACCTATTGGATGCACAAGATTGGTTAGAAACCCTAATTGGACAAGAATTAGCCTAGGGAGGACGAAAATGACCTAATTGTTCATCCAATGACACAAAAACACCTATTGGATGCATAAGATTGGTTAGAAACCCTAATTGGACAAGAATTAGCCTAGGGAGGACGAAAATGACCTAATTGTTCATCCAATGACACAAAAACACCTATTGGATGCACAAGATTGGTTAGAAACCCTAATTGGACAAGATTAAGTTTAGGGAGGACGAAAATGATCTAATTGTTCATCCAATGACACAAAAACACCTATTGGATGCACAAGATTGGTAAGAAACCCTAATTGGACAAGATTAAGTTTAGGGAGGACGAAAATGACCTAAATGTTCATCCAATGACACAAAAACACCTATTGGATGCACAAGATTGGTTAAAAACCCTAATTGGACAAGAATAAGCCAAGGGAGGACGAAAATGACCTAATTGTTCATCCAATGACACAAAACACCAATTGGATGCACAAGATTGGTTAAAAACCCTAATTGGACAAGAATTAGCCTAGGGAGGACGAAAATGACCTAATTGTTCATCCAATGACACAAAACACCTATTGGATGCACAAGATTGGTTAAAAACCCTAATTGGACAAGAATAAGCCTAGGGAGGACGAAAATGACCTACTTGTTCATCAAATGACACAAAACACCTATTGGATGCACAAGATTGGTTAGAAACCCTAATTGGACAAGAATTAGCCTAGGTAGGACGAAAATGACCTAAATATTCTTCCAATGACACAAAAACACCTATTGGATAGACAGGATTGGTTAGAAACACTATTTGGACAAGAATAAGCCTAGGGAGGACGAAAATGACCTAATTGTTCATCCAATGACACAAAACACCTATTGGATGCACAAGATTGGTTAAAAACCCTAATTGGACAAGAATAAGCCTAGGGAGGACGAAAATGACCTACTTGTTCATCCAATGACACAAAAAACCTATTGGATGCACAAGATTGGTTTAAAACCCTAATTGAACAAGAATAAGCCTAGGGAGGACTAAAATGACCTACTTGTTCATCCAATGACACAAAACACCTATTGGATGCACAAGATTGGTTAGAAACCCTAATTGGACAAGAATAAGCCTAGGGAGGACGAAAATGACCTAATTGTTCATCCAATGACACAAA
Source organism: Cicer judaicum (assembly GCA_037974835.1). Classification (NCBI taxonomy): domain Eukaryota; kingdom Viridiplantae; phylum Streptophyta; class Magnoliopsida; order Fabales; family Fabaceae; genus Cicer; species Cicer judaicum. The sequence continues at coordinate 758,078 of JBBPBS010000767.1, read as the reverse complement.
AACACCTATTGGATGCACAAGATTGGTTAGAAACACTAATTGGACAAGAATTAGCCTTGGGAGGACGAAAATGACCTAATTGTTCATCCAATGACACAAAAACACCTATTGGATGCACAAGATTGGTTAGAAACCCTAATTGGACAAGATTAAGTTTAGGGAGGACGAAAATGACGTAAATGTTCATGCAATGACACAAAACACCTATTGGATGCAGAAGATTGGTTAAAAACCCTAATTGGACAAGATTAAGTTTAGGGAGGATGAAAATGACCTAATTGTTCATCCAATGAAACAAAAACACCTATTGGATGCACAAGATTGGTTAGAAACCCTAATTGGACAAGATTAAGTTTAGGGAGGACGAAAATGACCTAAATATTCATCCAATGACACAAAACACCAATTGGATGCACAAGATTGGTTAAAAACCCTAATTGGACAAGAATTAGCCTTGGGAGGACGAAAATGACCTAATTGTTCATCCAATGACACAAAAACACCTATTGGATGCACAAGATTGGTTAGAAACCCTAATTGGACAAGATTAAGTTTAGGGAGGACGAAAATGACGTAAATGTTCATGCAATGACACAAAACACCTATTGGATGCAGAAGATTGGTTAAAAACCCTAATTGGACAAGATTAAGTTTAGGGAGGACGAAAATGACCTAAATGTTCATCCAATGACACAAAAGACCTATTGGATGCACAAGATTGGTTAAAAACCCTAATTGGACAAGATTAAGTTTAGGGAGGACGAAAATGACCTAAATCTTCATCCAATGACACAAAAAACCTATTGGATGCATAAGATTGGTTAAAAACCTTAATTGCACAAGAATAAGCCTAGGGAGGACGAAAATGACCTAATTGTTCATCCAATGACACAAAACACCAATTGGATGCACAAGATTGGTTAAAAACCCTATTTGGACAAGAATTAGCCTAGGGAGGACGAAAATGACCTAATTGTTCATCCAATGACACAAAAACACCTATTGGATGCACAAGATTGTTTAGAAACCCTAATTGGACAAGATTAAGTTTAGGGAGGACGAAAATGATCTAATTGTTCATCCAATGACACAAAAACACCTATTGGATGCACAAGATTGGTAAGAAACCCTAATTGGACAAGATTAAGTTTAGGGAGGACAAAAATGACCTAAATGTTCATCCAATGACACAAAACACCTATTGGATGCACAAGATTGGTTAGAAACCCTAATTGGACAAGAATTAGCCTAGGGAGGACGAAAATGACCTAATTGTTCATCCAATGACACAAAACACCAATTGGATGCACAAGATTGGTTAAAAACCCTAACTGGACAAGAATTAGCCTTGGGAGGACGAAAATGACCTAATTGTTCATCCAATGACACAAAAACACCTATTGGATTCACAAGATTGTTTAGAAACCCTAATTGGACAAGATTAAGTTTAGGGAGGACGAAAATGATCTAATTGTTCATCCAATGACACAAAAACACCTATTGGATGCACAAGATTGGTAAGAAACCCTAATTGGACAAGATTAAGTTTAGGGAGGACGAAAATGACCTAAATGTTCATCCAATGACACAAAACACCTATTGGATGCACAAGATTTGTTAGAAACCCTAATTGGACAAGAATTAGCCTAGGGAGGACGAAAATGACCTAATTGTTCATCCAATGACACAAAACACCAATTGGATGCACAAGATTGGTTAAAAACCCTAACTGGACAAGAATTAGCCTTGGGAGGACGAAAATGACCTAATTGTTCATCCAATGACACAAAAACACCTATTGGATGCACAAAATTGGTTAGAAACCCTAATTGGACAAGATTAAGTTTAGGTAGGACGAAAATGACCTAAATGTTCATCCAATGACACAAAACACCTATTGGATACACAAGATTGGTTAAAAATATTCATCCAATAACACAAAAACACCTATTGGATGCACAAGATTGGTTAGAAACCCTAATTGGACAAGATTAAGTTCAGGGAGGACGAAAATGACGTAAATGTTCATGCAATGACACAAAAACACCTATTGGATGCACAAGATTGGTTAGAAACCCTAATTGGACAAGATTAAGTTTAGGGAGGACGAAAATGACGTAAATGTTCATGCAATGACACAAAACACCTATTGGATGCAGAAGATTGGTTAAAAACCCTAATTGGACAAGATTAAGTTTAGGGAGGATGAAAATGACCTAATTGTTTATCCAATGACACAAAAACACCTATTGGATGCACAAGATTGGTTAGAAACCCTAATTGGACAAGATTAAGTTTAGGGAGGACGAAAATGACCTAAATGTTCATCCAATGACACAAAACACCTATTGGATGCACAAGATTTGTTAGAAACCCTAATTGGACAAGAATTAGCCTAGGGAGGACGAAAATGACCTAATTGTTCATCCAATGACAAAAAAACACCTATTGAATGCACAAGATTGGTTAGAAACCCTAATTGGACAAGATTAAGTGTAGGGAGGACGAATATGACCTAAATATTCATCCAATGACACAAAACACCTATTGGATGCAAAAGATTGGTTAGAAACCCTAATTGGACAAGAATTAGCCTAGGGAGGACGAAAATGACCTAATTGTTCATCCAATGACATAAAAACACCTATTGGATGCACAAGATTGGTTAGAAACCCTAATTGGACAAGCATAAGCCTAGGGAAGACTAAAATCATCTAAATGTTCATCCAATGACACAAAACACCTATTGGATGCACAAGATTTGTTAGAAACCCTAATTGGACAAGAATTAGCCTAGGGAGGACGAAAATGACCTAATTGTTCATCCAATGACACAAAAACACCTATTGGATGCACAAGATTGGTTAGAAACCCTAATTGGACAAGATTAAGTTTAAGGAGGACGCAAATGACGTAAATGTTCATGCAATGACACAAACCACCTATTGGATGCAGAAGATTGGTTAAAAACCCTAATTGGACAAGATTAAGTTTAGGGAGGACGAAAATGACCTAAATCTTCATCCAATGACACAAAAAACCTATTGGATGCACAAGATTGGTTAAAAACCCTAATTACACAAGAATAAGCCTAGCGAGGACGAAAATGACCTAATTGTTCATCCAATGAGACAAAACACCTATTGGATGCACAAGATTGGTTAGAAACCCTAATTGGACAAGAATTAGCCTAGGGAGGACGAAAATGACCTAATTGTTCATCCAATGACACAAAAACACCTATTGGATGCACAAGATTGGTTAGAAACCCTAATTGGACAAGATTAAGTTTAGGTAGCACGAAAATGACCAAAATGTTCATCCAATGACACAAAACACCTATTGGATGCACAAGATTGGTTAAAAACCCTAATTGGACAAGATTAAGTGTAGGGTGGACGAAAATGACCTAAATGTTCATCCAATGACACAAAAACACATATTGGATGCACAAGATTGGTTAGAAACCCTAATTGGACAAGCATAAGCCTAGGGAGGACGAAAAAGACCTAAATGGTCATCCAATGACTCAAAAATAGCTATTGGATGCACAAGATTGGTTAGAAACCCTAATTGGACAAGATTAAGTTTAGGGAGGATGAAAATGACCTAAATGTTCATGCAATGACACAAAAACACCTATTGGATGCACAAGATTGGTTTGAAACCCTAATTGGACAAGATTAAGTTTAGGAAGGACGAAAATGACGTAAATGTTCATGTAATGACACAAAACACCTATTGGATGCAAAAGATTGGTTAAAAACCCTAATTGGACAAGATTAAGTTTAGGGAGGACGAAAATGACCTAAATGTTCATCCATTAACACAAAAGACCTATTGGATGCAGAAGATTGGTTAAAAACCCTAATTGGACAAGATTAAGTTTAGGGAGGACGAAAATGACCTAAATCTTCATCCAATGACACAAAAACACCTATTGGATGCACAAGATTGGTTAAAAACCCTAATTGGACAAGAATAAGCCAAGGGAGGACGAAAATGACCTAATTGTTCATCCAATGACACAAAACACCAATTGGATGCACAAGATTGGTTAAAAACCCTAATTGGACAAGAATTAGACTAGGGAGGACGAAAATGATCTAATTGTTCATCCAATGACACAAAAACACCTATTGGATGCACAAGATTGGTAAGAAACCCTAATTGGACAAGATTAAGTTTACGGAGGACGAAAATGACCTAAATGTTCATCCAATGACACAAAACACCTATTGGATGCACAAGATTGGTTAGAAACCCTAATTGGACAAGAATTAGCCTAGGGAGGACGAAAATGACCTAATTGTTCATCCAATGACACAAAAACACCTATTGGATGCACAAGATTGGTTAGAAAGCCTAATTGGACAAGATTAAGTTTAGGGAGGACGAAAATGACGTAAATGTTCATGCAATGACACAAAACACCTATTGGATGCAGAAGATTGGTTAAAAACCCTAATTGGACAAGAATTAGCCTAGGGAGGACGAAAATGACCTAAATGTTCATCCAATGACACAAAAACACCTATTGGATGCACAAGATTGGTTAGAAACCCTAATTGGACAAGAATTAGCCTAGGGTGGACGAAAATGACCTAAATGTTCATCCAATGACACAAAACACCTATTGGATGCACAAGATTGGTTAAAAACCCTAATTGGACAAGAATTAGCCTCGGGAGGACGAAAATGACCTAATTGTTCATCCAATGACACAAAACACCAATTGGATGCACAAGATTGGTTAAAAACCCTAATTGGACAAGAATTAGCCTAGGGAGGACGAAAATGACCTAATTGTTCATCCAATGACACAAAAACACCTATTGGATGCACAAAATTGGTTAGAAACCCTAATTGGACAAGATTAAGTTTAGGTAGGACGAAAATGACCTAAATGTTCATCCAATGACACAAAACACCTATTGGATGCACAAGATTGGTTAAAAATATTCTTCCAATAACACAAAAACACCTATTGGATGCACAAGATTGGTTAGAAACCCTAATTGGACAAGAATTAGCCTAGGGAGGACGAAAATGACCTAATTGTTCATCCAATGACACAAAAACACCTATTGGATGCACAAGATTGGTAAGAAACCCTAATTGGACAAGATTAAGTTTAGGGAGGACGAAAATGACCTAAATGTTCATCCAATGACACAAAACACCTATTGGATGCACAAGATTGGTTAGAAACCCTAATTGGACAAGAATTAGCCTAGGGAGGACGAAAATGACCTAATTGTTCATCCAATGACACAAAACACCAATTGGATGCACAAGATTGGTTAAAAACCCTAACTGGACAAGAATTAGCCTTGGGAGGACGAAAATGACCTAATTGTTCATCCAATGACACAAAAACACCTATTGGATTCACAAGATTGTTTAGAAACCCTAATTGGACAAGATTAAGTTTAGGGAGGACGAAAATGATCTAATTGTTCATCCAATGACACAAAAACACCTATTGGATGCACAAGATTGGTAAGAAACCCTAATTGGACAAGATTAAGTTTAGGGAGGACGAAAATGACCTAAATGTTCATCCAATGACACAAAACACCTATTGGATGCACAAGATTTGTTAGAAACCCTAATTGGACAAGAATTAGCCTAGGGAGGACGAAAATGACCTAATTGTTCATCCAATGACACAAAACACCAATTGGATGCACAAGATTGGTTAAAAACCCTAATTGGACAAGAATTAGCCTAGGGAGGACGAAAATGACCTAATTGTTCATCCAATGACACAAAAACACCTATTGGATTCACAAGATTGTTTAGAAACCCTAATTGGACAAGATTAAGTTTAGGGAGGACGAAAATGATCTAATTGTTCATCCAATGACACAAAAACACCTATTGGATGCACAAGATTGGTAAGAAACCCTAATTGGACAAGATTAAGTTTAGGGAGGACGAAAATGACCTAAATGTTCATCCAATGACACAAAAACACCTATTGGATGCACAAGATTGGTTAAAAACCCTAATTGGACAAGAATAAGCCAAGGGAGGACGAAAATGACCTAATTGTTCATCCAATGACACAAAACACCAATTGGATGCACAAGATTGGTTAAAAACCCTAATTGGACAAGAATTAGCCTAGGGAGGACGAAAATGACCTAATTGTTCATCCAATGACACAAAAACACCTATTGGATTCACAAGATTGTTTAGAAACCCTAATTGGACAAGATTAAGTTTAGGGAGGACGAAAATGACCTAAATGTTCATCCAATGACACAAATCACCTATTGGATGCACAAGATTTGTTAGAAACCCTAATTGGACAAGAATTAGCCTAGGGAGGACGAAAATGACCTAATTGTTCATCCAATGAAACAAAACACCAACTGGATGCACAAGATTGGTTAAAAACCCTAACTGGACAAGAATTAGGCTTGGGAGGACGAAAATGACCTAATTGTTCATCCAATGACACAAAAACACCTATTGGATGCACAAAATTGGTTAGAAACCCTAATTGGACAAGATTAAGTTTAGGTAGGACGAAAATGACCTAAATGTTCATCCAATGACACAAAACACCTATTGGATGCACAAGATTGGTTAAAAATATTCATCCAATAACACAAAAACACCTATTGGATGCACAAGATTGGTTAGAAACCCTAATTGGACAAGATTAAGTTTAGGGAGGACGAAAATGACGTAAATGTTCATGCAATGACACAAAAACACCTATTGGATGCACAAGATTGGTTAGAAACCCTAGTTGGACAAGATTAAGTTTAGGGAGGACGAAAATGACGTAAATGTTCATGCAATGACACAAAACACCTATTGGATGCAGAAGATTGGTTAAAAACCCTAATTGGACAAGAATTAGCCTAGGGAGGACGAAAATGACCTAAATGTTCATCGAATGACACAAAAACACCTATTGGATGCACAAGATTGGTTAGAAACCCTAGTTGGACAAGATTAAGTTTAGGGAGGACGAAAATGACCTAAATCTTCATCCAATGACACAAAAACACCTATTGGATGCACAAGATTGGTTAAAAACCCTAATTGGACAAGAATAAGCCAAGGGAGGACGAAAATGACCTAATTGTTCATCCAATGACACAAAAAACCAATTGGATGCACAAGATTGGTAAGAAACCATAATTGGACAAGATTAAGTTTACGGAGGACGAAAATGACCTAAATGTTCATCCAATGACACAAAACACCTATTGGATGCACAAGATTGGTTTGAAACCCTAATTGGACAAGAATTAGCCTAGGGAGGACGAAAATGACCTAATTGTTCATCCAATGACACAAAACACCAATTGGATGCACAAGATTGGTTAAAAACCCTAATTGGACAAGAATTAGCCTAGGGAGGACGAAAATGACCTAATTGTTCATCCAATGACACAAAAACACCTATTGGATGCACAAAATTGTTTAGAAACCCTAATTGGACAAGATTAAGTTTAGGGAGGACGAAAATGACCTAAATGTTCATTCAATGACACAAAAGACCTATTGGATGCACAAGATTGGTTAAAAACCCTAATTGGACAAGAATAAGTTTAGGGAGGATGAAAATGACCTAAATCTTCATCCAATGACACAAAAACACCTATTGGATGCACAAGATTGGTTAAAAACCCTAATTGGACAAGAATAAGCCAAGGGAGGACGAAAATGACCTAATTGTTCATCCAATGACACAAAAACACCTATTGGATGCACAATATTGGTTAGAAACCCTAATTGGACAAGATTAAGTTTAGGGAGGACGAAAATGACGTAAATGTTCATGCAATGACACAAAACACCTATTGGATGCAGAAGATTGGTTAAAAACCCTAATTGGACAAGAATTAGCCTAGGGAGGACGAAAATGACCTAATTGTTCATCCAATGACACAAAAACACCTATTGGATGCACAAGATTGGTTAGAAACCCTAATTGGACAAAATTAAGTTTAGGGAGGACGAAAATGACCTAAATGTTCATCCAATGACACAAAAACACCTATTGGATGCACAAGATTGGTTAGAAACCCTAATTGGACAAAATTAAGTTTAGGGAGGACGAAAATGACCTAAATGTTCATCCAATGACACAAAAACACCTATTGGATGCACAAGATTGGTTAAAAATCCTAATTGGACCAGAATAACCCAAGGGAGGACGAAAATGACCTAATTGTTCATCCAATGACACAAAACACCAATTGGATGCACAAGATTGGTTAAAAACCCTAATTGGACAAGAATTAGCCTAGGGAGGACGAAAATGACCTAATTGTTCATCCAATGACACAAAAACACCTATTGGATGCACAAAATTGGTTAGAAACCCTAATTGGACAAGATTAAGTTTAGGTAGGACGAAAATGACCTAAATGTTCATCCAATGACACAAAACACCTATTGGATGCACAAGATTGGTTAAAAATATTCTTCCAATAACACAAAAACACCTATTGGATGCACAAGATTGGTTAGAAACCCTAATTGGACAAGAATAAGCCTAGGGAGGACGAAAATGACCTAATTGTTCATCCAATAACAAAAAACACCTATTGCATGCACAAGTTGGCTAGAAACCCTAATTGGACAAGAATTAGCCTAGGGAGGACGAAAATGACCTAATTGTTCATCCAATGACACAAAAACACCTATTGGATGCACAAGATTGGTTAAAAACCCTAATTGGACAAGATTAAGTTTAGGGAGGACGAAAATGACGTAAATGTTCATCCAATGACACAAAACACCTATTAGATGCACAAGATTGGTTAGAAACCCTAATTGGACAAGAATTAGCCTAGGGAGGACGAAAAGGACCTAAATGTTCATCCAATGACACAAAACACCTATTGGATGCACAAGATTGGTTAAAAACCCTAATTGGACAAGATTAAGTGTAGGGAGGACGAAAATGACCTAAATGTTCATCCAATGACACAAAATACCTATTGGATGCACAAGATTGGTTAAAAACCCTAATTGGATAAGAATTAGGCTAGGGAGGACGAAAATGTCCTAAATCTTCATCCAATGACACAAAGCACCTATTGGATCCACAAGATTGGTTAAAAACCCTAATTGGACAAGATTAAGTTTAGGGAGGACGAAAATGACCTAAATGTTCATCCAATGACACAAAACACCTATTGGATGCACAAGATTGGTTAAAAACCCTAATTGGACTACATTAAGTGTAGGGAGGACGAAAATGACCTAAATGTTCATCCAATGACACAAAATACCTATTGGATGCACAAGATTGGTTAAAAACCCTAATTGGACAAGATTAAGTTTAGGGAGGACGAAAATGACCTAAATGTTCATCCAATGACACAAAACACCTATTGGATGCACAAGATTGGTTAAAAACCCTAATTGGACAAGACTAAGACTAAGGAGGACGAAAATGACCTAAATGTTCATCCAATGACACAAAACACCTATTGGATGCACAAGATTGGTTAAAAACCCTAATTGGACAAGAATTATCATAGGGAGGACGAAAATGACCTAATTGTTCATCCAATGACACAAAAACACCAATTAGATGCACAAGATTGGTTAGAAACCCTAATTGGAAAAGATAAAGTGTAGGGAGGACGAAAATGACCTAAAATGTTCATCCAATGACACAAAACACCTATTGGATGCACAAGATTGGTTAAAAACCCTAATTGGACAAGATTAAGTTTAGGGAGGACGAAAATGACCTAAATGTTCATCCAATGACACAAAACACCTATTGGATGCACAAGATTGGTTAAAAACCCTAATTGGACAAGAATTATCATAGGGAAGACGAAAAGGACCTAATTGTTACTCCAATGACACAAAAACACCAATTGGATGCACAAGATTGGTTAGAAACCCCAATTGGACAAGATAAAGTGTAGGGAGGACGAAAATGACCTAAGTGTTCATCCAATGACACAAAACACCTATTGGATGCACAAGATTGGTTAAAAACCCTAATTGGACAACAATTAGCCTAGGGAGGACGAAAATGACCTAATTGTTCATCCAATGACACAAAAACACCTATCGTATGCATAAGATTGGTTAGAAACCCTAATTGAACAAGATTAAGTGTAGGGAGGACGAAAATGACCTAAATGTTCATCCAATGACACAAAACACCTATTGGATGCACAAGATTGGTTAAAAACCCTAATTGGATAAGAATTAGCATACGGAGGACGAAAATGACCTAAATGTTCATCCAATGACACAAAACACCTATTGGATGCACAAGATTGGTTAAAAACCCTAATTGGACAAGAATTAGCGTAGGGAGGACGAAAATGACCTAATTGTTCATCCAATGACACAAAAACACCTATTGGATGCACAAGATTGGTTAGAAACCCTAATTGGACAAGATTAAGTTTAGGGAGGACGAAAATGACCTAAATGTTCATCCAATGACACAAAACACCTATTGGATGCACAAGATTTGTTAGAAACCCTAATTGGACAAGAATTAGCCTAGGGAGGACGAAAATGACCTAATTGTTCATCCAATGAAACAAAACACCAATTGGATGCACAAGATTGGTTAAAAACCCTAACTGGACAAGAATTAGCCTTGGGAGGACGAAAATGACCTAATTGTTCATCCAATGACACAAAAACACCTATTGGATTCACAAGATTGTTTAGAAACCCTAATTGGACAAGATTAAGTTTAGGGAGGACGAAAATGATCTAATTGTTCATCCAATGACACAAAAACACCTATTGGATGCACAAGATTGGTAAGAAACCCTAATTGGACAAGATTAAGTTTAGGGAGGACGAAAATGACCTAAATGTTCATCCAATGACACAAAACACCTATTGGATGCACAAGATTTGTTAGAAACCCTAATTGGACAAGAATTAGCCTAGGGAGGACGAAAATGACCTAATTGTTCATCCAATGACACAAAACACCAATTGGATGCACAAGATTGGTTAAAAACCCTAATTGGACAAGAATTAGCCTAGGGAGGACGAAAATGACCTAATTGTTCATCCAATGACACAAAAACACCTATTGGATTCACAAGATTGTTTAGAAACCCTAATTGGACAAGATTAAGTTTAGGGAGGACGAAAATGATCTAATTGTTCATCCAATGACACAAAAACACCTATTGGATGCACAAGATTGGTAAGAAACCCTAATTGGACAAGATTAAGTTTAGGGAGGACAAAAATGACCTAAATGTTCATCCAATGACACAAAACACCTATTGGATGCACAAGATTGGTTAGAAACCCTAATTGGACAAGAATTAGCCTAGGGAGGACGAAAATGACCTAATTGTTCATCCAATGACACAAAACACCAATTGGATGCACAAGATTGGTTAAAAACCCTAATCGGACAAGAATTAGCCTAGGGAGGACGAAAATGACCTAATTGTTCATCCAATGACACAAAAACATCTATTGGATGCACAAAATTGGTTAGAAACCCTAATTGGACAAGATTAAGTTTAGGTAGGACGAAAATGACCTAAATGTTCATCCAATGACACAAAACACCTATTGGATGCACAAGATTGGTTAAAAATATTCTTCCAATAACACAAAAACACCTATTGGATGCACAAGATTGGTTAGAAACCCTAATTGGACAAGAATTAGCCTAGGGAGGACGAAAATGACCTAATTGTTCATCCAATGACACAAAAACACCTATTGGATGCACAAGATTGGTTAGAAAGCCTAATTGGACAAGATTAAGTTTAGGGAGGACGAAAATGACGTAAATGTTCATGCAATGACACAAAACACCTATTGGATGCAGAAGATTGGTTAAAAACCCTAATTGGACAAGAATTAGCCTAGGGAGGACGAAAATGACCTAAATGTTCATCCAATGACACAAAAACACCTATTGGATGCACAAGATTGGTTAGAAACCCTAATTGGACAAGATTAAGTTTAGGGAGGACGAAAATGACGTAAATGTTCATGCAATGACACAAAACACCTATTGGATGCAGAAGATTGGTTAAAAACCCTAATTGGACAAGATTAAGTTTAGGGAGGACGAAAATGACCTAAATGTTCATCCAATGACACAAAAACACCTATTGGATGCACAATATTGGTTAGAAACCCTAATTGGACAAGATTAAGTTTAGGGAGGACGAAAATGACGTAAATGTTCATGCAATGACACAAAACACCTATTGGATGCAGAAGATTGGTTAAAAACCCTAATTGGACAAGAATTAGCCTAGGGAGGACGAAAATGACCTAAATGTTCATCCAATGACACAAAAACACCTATTGGATGCACAAGATTGGTTAGAAACCCTAATTGGACAAGATTAAGTTTAGGGAGGACAAAAATGACGTAAATGTTCATGCAATGACACAAAACACCTATTGGATGCAGAAGATTGGTTAAAAACCCTAATTGGACAAGATTAAGATTAGGGAGGACGAAAATGACCTAAATGTTCATCCAATGACACAAAAGACCTATTGGATGCACAAGATTGGTTAAAAACCCTAATTGGACAAGATTAAGTTTAGGGAGGATGAAAATGACCTAAATCTTCATCCAATGACACAAAAACACCAATTGGATGCACAAGATTGGTTAAAAACCCTAATTGGACAAGAATAAGCCAAGGGAGGACGAAAATGACCTAATTGTTCATCCAATGACACAAAACACCAATTGGATGCACAAGATTGGTTAAAAACCCTAATTGGACAAGAATTAGCCTAGGGAGGACGAAAATGACCTAATTGTTCATCCAATGACACAAAAACACCTATTGGATTCACAAGATTGTTTAGAAACCCTAATTGGACAAGATTAAGTTTAGGGAGGACGAAAATGACCTAAATGTTCATCCAATGACACAAATCACCTATTGGATGCACAAGATTTGTTAGAAACCCTAATTGGACAAGAATTAGCCTAGGGAGGACGAAAATGACCTAATTGTTCATCCAATGAAACAAAACACCAACTGGATGCACAAGATTGGTTAAAAACCCTAACTGGACAAGAATTAGGCTTGGGAGGACGAAAATGACCTAATTGTTCATCCAATGACACAAAAACACCTATTGGATGCACAAAATTGGTTAGAAACCCTAATTGGACAAGATTAAGTTTAGGTAGGACGAAAATGACCTAAATGTTCATCCAATGACACAAAACACCTATTGGATGCACAAGATTGGTTAAAAATATTCATCCAATAACACAAAAACACCTATTGGATGCACAAGATTGGTTAGAAACCCTAATTGGACAAGATTAAGTTTAGGGAGGACGAAAATGACGTAAATGTTCATGCAATGACACAAAAACACCTATTGGATGCACAAGATTGGTTAGAAACCCTAGTTGGACAAGATTAAGTTTAGGGAGGACGAAAATGACGTAAATGTTCATGCAATGACACAAAACACCTATTGGATGCAGAAGATTGGTTAAAAACCCTAATTGGACAAGAATTAGCCTAGGGAGGACGAAAATGACCTAAATGTTCATCGAATGACACAAAAACACCTATTGGATGCACAAGATTGGTTAGAAACCCTAATTGGACAAGATTAAGTTTAGGGAGGACGAAAATGACCTAAATCTTCATCCAATGACACAAAAACACCTATTGGATGCACAAGATTGGTTAAAAACCCTAATTGGACAAGAATAAGCCAAGGGAGGACGAAAATGACCTAATTGTTCATCCAATGACACAAAACACCAATTGGATGCACAAGATTGGTTAAAAACCCTAATTGGACAAGAATTAGCCTAGGGAGGACGAAAATGACCTAAATGTTCATCCAATGACACAAAAACACCTATTGGATGCACAAGATTGGTTAGAAACCCTAATTGGACAAGAATAAGTTTAGGGAGGACGAAAATGACCTAAATGTTCATCCAATGACACAAAACACCTATTGGATGCACAAGATTGGTTAAAAACCCTAATTGGACAAGATTAAGTGTAAGGAGGACGAAAATGACATAAATATTCATCCAATGACACAAAAACACCTATTGGATGCACAAGATTGGTTAGAAACCCTAATTGGACAAGAATTAGCCTAGGGAGGACGAAAATGACCTAAATGTTCATCCAATGACACAAAACACCTATTGGATGCACAAGATTGGTTAGAAACCCTAATTGGACAAGAATTAGCCTAGGGAGGACGAAAATGACCTAATTGTTCATCCAATGACACAAAACACCAATTGGATGCACAAGATTGGTTAAAAACCCTAATTGGACAAGAATTAGCCTTGGGAGGACGAAAATGACCTAATTGTTCATCCAATGATACAAAAACACCTATTGGATGCACAAAATTGGTTAGAAACCCTAATTGGACAAGATTAAGTTTAGGTAAGACGAAAATGACCTAAATGTTCATCCAATGACACAAACACCTATTGGATGCACAAGATTGGTTAAAAATATTCTTCCAATAACACAAAAACACCTATTGGATGCACAAGATTGGTTAGAAACCCTAATTGGACAAGAATAAGCCTAGGGAGGACGAAAATGACCTAATTGTTCATCCAATGACACAAAACACCTATTGGATGCACAAGATTGGTTAGAAACCCTAATTGGACAAGAATTAGCCTAGGGAGGACGAAAATGACCTAAATATTCTTCCAATGACACAAAAACACCTATTGGATAGACAGGATTGGTTAGAAACACTATTTGGACAAGAATAAGCCTAGGGAGGACGAAAATGACCTAATTGTTCATCCAATGACACAAAACACCTATTGGATGCACAAGATTGGTTAAAAACCCTAATTGGACAAGAATAAGCCTAGGGAGGACGAAAATGACCTACTTGTTCATCCAATGACACAAAAACACCTATTGGATGCACAAGATTGGTTAGAAACCCTAATTGGACAAGATTAAGTTTAGGGAGGACGAAAATGACCTAAATGTTCATCCAATGACACAAAACACCTATTGGATGCACAAGATTGGTTAAAAACCGTAATTGGATAAGATTAAGTTTAGGGAGGACGAAAATGACCTAAATATTCATCCAATGACACAACACACCTATTGAATGAACAAGATTGGTTAAAAACCCTAATTGGACAAGATTAAGTGTTGGGAGGACGAAAATGACCTAAATGTTCATCCAATGACACAAAAACACCTATCGGATGCACAAGATTGGTTAGAAAACCTAATTGAACAAGATTAACTGTAGGGAGGACGAAAATGACCTAAATGTTCATCCAATGACACAAAACACCTATTGGATGCACAAGATTGGTTAAAAACCGTAATTGGATAAGATTAAGTTTAGGGAGGACGAAAATGACCTAAATATTCATCCAATGACACAACACACCTATTGAATGAACAAGATTGGTTAAAAACCCTAATTGGACAAGATTAAGTTTAGGGAGGATGAAAATGACCTAAATATTCATCCAATGACACAACACACCTATTGAATGAACAAGATTGGTTAAAAACCCTAATTGGACAAGATTAAGTGTAGGGAGGACGAAAATGACCTAAATGTTCATCCAATGACACAAAAACACCTATCGGATGCACAAGATTGGTTAGAAAACCTAATTGAACAAGATTAACTGTAGGGAGGACGAAAATGACCTAAATGTTCATCCAATGACACAAAACACCAATTGGATGCACAAGATTGGTTAAAAACCCTAATTGGACAAGAATTAGCCTAGGGAGGACGAAAATGACCTAATTGTTCATCCAATGACACAAAAACACCTATTGGATGCACAAGATTGTTTAGAAACCCTAATTGGACAAGATTAAGTTTAGGGAGGACGAAAATGATCTAATTGTTCATCCAATGACACAAAAACACCTATTGGATGCACAAGATTGGTAAGAAACCCTAATTGGACAGGATTAAGTTTAGGGAGGACGAAAATGATCTAATTGTTCATCCAATGACACAAAAACACCTATTGGATGCACAAGATTGGTAAGAAACCCTAATTGGACAAGATTAAGTTTAGGGAGGACGAAAATGACCTAAATGATCATCCAATGACACAAAACACCTATTGGATGCACAAGATTGGTTAAAAACCCTAATTGGACAAGAATTAGCCTAGGGAGGACGAAAATGACCTAATTGTTCATCCAATGACACAAAAACACCTATTGGATTCACAAGATTGGTTAGAAACCCTAATTGGACAAGATTAAGTTTAGGGAGGACGAAAATGATCTAATTGTTCATCCAATGACACAAAAACACCTATTGGATGCACAAGATTGGTAAGAAACCCTAATTGGACAAGATTAAGTTTAGGGAGGACGAAAATGACCTAAATGTTCATCCAATGACACAAAACACCTATTGGATGCACAAGATTTGTTAGAAACCCTAATTGGACAAGAATTAGCCTAGGGAGGACGAAAATGACCTAATTGTTCATCCAATGACACAAAACACCAATTGGATGCACAAGATTGGTTAAAAACCCTAATTGGACAAGAATTAGCCTAGGGAGGACGAAAATGACCTAATTGTTCATCCAATGACACAAAAACACCTATTGGATTCACAAGATTGTTTAGAAACCCTAATTGGACAAGATTAAGTTTAGGGAGGACGAAAATGATCTAATTGTTCATCCAATGACACAAAAACACCTATTGGATGCACAAGATTGGTAAGAAACCCTAATTGGACAAGATTAAGTTTAGGGAGGACAAAAATGACCTAAATGTTCATCCAATGACACAAAACACCTATTGGATGCACAAGATTGGTTAGAAACCCTAATTGGACAAGAATTAGCCTAGGGAGGACGAAAATGACCTAATTGTTCATCCAATGACACAAAACACCAATTGGATGCACAAGATTGGTTAAAAACCCTAACTGGACAAGAATTAGCCTTGGGAGGACGAAAATGACCTAATTGTTCATCCAATGACACAAAAACACCTATTGGATTCACAAGATTGTTTAGAAACCCTAATTGGACAAGATTAAGTTTAGGGAGGACGAAAATGATCTAATTGTTCATCCAATGACACAAAAACACCTATTGGATGCACAAGATTGGTAAGAAACCCTAATTGGACAAGATTAAGTTTAGGGAGGACGAAAATGACCTAAATGTTCATCCAATGACACAAAACACCTATTGGATGCACAAGATTTGTTAGAAACCCTAATTGGACAAGAATTAGCCTAGGGAGGACGAAAATGACCTAATTGTTCATCCAATGAAACAAAACACCAATTGGATGCACAAGATTGGTTAAAAACCCTAACTGGACAAGAATTAGCCTTGGGAGGACGAAAATGACCTAATTGTTCATCCAATGACACAAAAACACCTATTGGATGCACAAAATTGGTTAGAAACCCTAATTGGACAAGATTAAGTTTAGGTAGGACGAAAATGACCTAAATGTTCATCCAATGACACAAAACACCTATTGGATGCACAAGATTGGTTAAAAATATTCATCCAATAACACAAAAACACCTATTGGATGCACAAGATTGGTTAGAAACCCTAATTGGACAAGATTAAGTTTAGGGAGGACGAAAATGACCTAAATGTTCATCCAATGACACAAAACACCTATTGGATGCACAAGATTTGTTAGAAACCCTAATTGGACAAGAATTAGCCTAGGGAGGACGAAAATGACCTAATTGTTCATCCAATGAAACAAAACACCAATTGGATGCACAAGATTGGTTAAAAACCCTAACTGGACAAGAATTAGCCTTGGGAGGACGAAAATGACCTAATTGTTCATCCAATGACACAAAAACACCTATTGGATGCACAAAATTGGTTAGAAACCCTAATTGGACAAGATTAAGTTTAGGTAGGACGAAAATGACCTAAATGTTCATCCAATGACACAAAACACCTATTGGATGCACAAGATTGGTTAAAAATATTCATCCAATAACACAAAAACACCTATTGGATGCACAAGATTGGTTAGAAACCCTAATTGGACAAGATTAAGTTTAGGGAGGACGAAAATGACGTAAATGTTCATGCAATGACACAAAAACACCTATTGGATGCACAAGATTGGTTAGAAACCCTAGTTGGACAAGATTAAGTTTAGGGAGGACGAAAATGACGTAAATGTTCATGCAATGACACAAAACACCTATTGGATGCAGAAGATTGGTTAAAAACCCTAATTGGACAAGAATTAGCCTAGGGAGGACGAAAATGACCTAAATGTTCATCGAATGACACAAAAACACCTATTGGATGCACAAGATTGGTTAGAAACCCTAATTGGACAAGATTAAGTTTAGGGAGGACGAAAATGACCTAAATCTTCATCCAATGACACAAAAACACCTATTGGATGCACAAGATTGGTTAAAAACCCTAATTGGACAAGAATAAGCCAAGGGAGGACGAAAATGACCTAATTGTTCATCCAATGACACAAAAAACCAATTGGATGCACAAGATTGGTTAAAAACCCTAATTGGACAAGAATTAGCCTTGGGAGGACGAAAATAACCTAATTGTTCATCCAATGACACAAAAACACCTATTGGATGCACAAAATTGGTTAGAAACCCTAATTGGACAAGATTAAGTTTAGGTAGGACGAAAATGACCTAAATGTTCATCCAATGACACAAAACACCTATTGGATGCACAAGATTGGTTAACAATATTCTTCCAATAACACAAAAACACCTATTGGATGCACAAGATTGGTTAGAAACCCTAATTGGACAAGAATAAGCCTAGGGAGGACGAAAATGACCTAATTGTTCATCCAATAACACAAAACACCTATTGCATGCACAAGTTGGCTAGAAACCCTAATTGGACAAGAATTAGCCTAGGGAGGACGAAAATGACCTAATTGTTCATCCAATGACACAAAAACACCTATTGGATGCACAAGATTGGTTAAAAACCCTAATTGGACAAGATTAAGTTTAGGGAGGACGAAAATGACGTAAATGTTCATCCAATGACACAAAAACACCTATTGGATGCACAAGATTGGTTAAAAACCCTAATTGGACAAGATTAAGTGTAGGGAGGACGAAAATGACCTAAATGTTCATCCAATGAGACAAAACTCCTATTAGATGCACAAGATTGGTTAGAAACCCTAATTGTACAAGATTAAGTTTAGGGATGACGAAAATGACCTGAATGTTCATCCAATGACACAAAAACACCTATTGGATGCACAAGATTGGTTAAAAACCCTAATTGGACAAGAATAAGCCAAGGGAGGACGAAAATGACCTAATTGTTCATCCAATGACACAAAAAACCAAATGGATGCACAAGATTGGTAAGAAACCATAATTGGACAAGATTAAGTTTACGGAGGACGAAAATGACCTAAATGTTCATCCAATGACACAAAACACCTATTGGATGCACAAGATTGGTTTGAAACCCTAATTGGACAAGAATTAGCCTAGGGAGGACGAAAATGACCTAATTGTTCATCCAATGACACAAAACACCAATTGGATGCACAAGATTGGTTAAAAACCCTAATTGGACAAGAATTAGCCTAGGGAGGACGAAAATGACCTAATTGTTCATCCAATGACACAAAAACACCTATTGGATGCACAAGATTGGTAAGAAACCCTAATTGGACAAGATTAAGTTTAGGGAGGACGAAAATGACCTAAATGTTCATCCAATGACACAAAACACCTATTGGATGCACAAGATTGGTTAGAAACCCTAATTGGACAAGAATTAGCCTAGGGAGGACGAAAATGACCTAATTGTTCATCCAATGACACAAAAACACCTAATGGATGCACAAGACTAGTTAGAAACCCTTATTGGACAAGCATAAGCCTAGGGAGGACGAAAATAACCTAAATGTTCATCCAATGACACAAAAAAACCTATTGGATGCACCTGATTGGTTAGAAACTCTAATTGGACAAGATTAAGTTTAGGGAGGACGAAAATGACCTAATTGTTCATCCAATGACACAAAACACCTATTGGATGCACAAGATTAGTTAAATACCCTAATTGGACAAGAATTAGTTTAGGGAGGACGAAAATGACCTAAATGTTCATCCAATGACACAAAAAAACCTATTGGATGCACATGATTGGTTAGAAACCCTAATTGGACAAGATTAAGTTTAGGGAGGACGAAAATGACCTAAATGTTCATCCAATGACACAAAACACCTATTGGATGCACAAGATTGGTTAAAAACCCTAATTAGACAAGAATTAGCCTAGGGAGGAAGAAAATGACCTAATTGTTCATCCAATGACACAAAAGACCAATTGGATGCACAAGATTGGTTAGAAACCCTAATTGGACAAGAATTAGCCTAGGGTGGACGAAAATGACCTAATTGTTCATCCAATGACACAAAAACACCTATTGGATGCACAAGATTGGTTAGAAACCCTAATTGGACAAGAATAAGTTTAGGGAGGACGAAAATGACCTAAATGTTCATCCAATGACACAAAACACCTATTGGATGCACAAGATTGGTTAGAAACCCTAATTGGACAAGAATTAGCCTAGGGAGGACGAAAATGACCTAATTGTTCATCCAATGACACAAAACACCAATTGGATGCACAAGATTGGTTAAAAACCCTAATCGGACAAGAATTAGCCTAGGGAGGACGAAAATGACCTAATTGTTCATCCAATGACACAAAAACACCTATTGGATGCACAAAATTGGTTAGAAACCCTAATTGGACAAGATTAAGTTTAGGTAGGACGAAAATGACCTAAATGTTCATCCAATGACACAAAACACCTATTGGATGCACAAGATTGGTTAAAAATATTCTTCCAATAACACAAAAACACCTATTGGATGCACAAGATTGGTTAGAAACCCTAATTGGACAAGAATAAGCCTAGGGAGGACGAAAATGACCTAATTGTTCATCCAATAACAAAAAACACCTATTGCATGCACAAGTTGGCTAGAAACCCTAATTGGACAAGAATTAGCCTAGGGAGGACGAAAATGACCTAATTGTTCATCCAATGACACAAAAACACCTATTGGATGCACAAGATTGGTTAAAAACCCTAATTGGACAAGATTAAGTTTAGGGAGGACGAAAATGACGTAAATGTTCATCCAATGACACAAAACACCTATTAGATGCACAAGATTGGTTAGAAACCCTAATTGGACAAGAATTAGCCTAGGGAGGACGAAAATGACCTAATTGTTCATCCAATGACACAAAAACACCTATTGGATGCACAAGATTGGTTAGAAACCCTAATTGGACAAGATTAAGTTTAGGGAGGACGAAAATGACGTAAATGTTCATGCAATGACACAAAACACCTATTGGATGCAGAAGATTGGTTAAAAACCCTAATTGGACAAGATTAAGTTTAGGGAGGACGAAAATGACCTAATTGTTCATCCAATGACACAAAAACACCTATTGGATGCACAAGATTGGTTAAAAACCCTAATTGGACATGATTAAGTGTAGGGAGGACGAAAATGACCTAAATGTTCATCCAATGACACAAAACACCTATTGAATGCACAAGATTGGTTAGAAACCCTAATTGGACAAGAATTAGCCTAGGGAGGACGAAAATGACCTAATTGTTCATCCAATGACACAAAAACACCTATTGGATGCACAAGATTGGTTAGAAACCCTAATTGGACAAGATTAAGTTTAGGGAGGATGAAAATGACCTAATTGTTCATCCAATGACACAAAAACACCTATTGGATGCACAAGATTGGTTAGAAACCCTAATTGGACAAGATTAAGTTTAGGGAGGACGAAAATGACGTAAATGTTCATGCAATGACACAAAACACCTATTGGATGCAGAAGATTGGTTAAAAACCCTAATTGGACAAGATTAAGTTTAGGGAGGACGAAAATGACCTAATTGTTCATCCAATGACACAAAAACACCTATTGGATGCACAAGATTGGTTAGAAACCCTAATTGGACAAGATTAAGTTTAGGGAGGACGAAAATGACCTAAATGTTCATCCAATGACACAAAAACACCTATTGGATGCACAAGATTGGTTAAAAACCCTAATTGGACAAGAATAAGCCAAGGGAGGACGAAAATGACCTAATTGTTCATCCAATGACACAAAACACCAATTGGATGCACAAGATTGGTTAAAAACCCTAATTGGACAAGAATTAGACTAGGGAGGACGAAAATGATCTAATTGTTCATCCAATGACACAAAAACACCTATTGGATGCACAAGATTGGTAAGAAACCCTAATTGGACAAGATTAAGTTTAGGGAGGACGAAAATGACCTAAATGTTCATCCAATGACACAAAACACCTATTGGATGCACAAGATTTGTTAGAAACCCTAATTGGACAAGAATTAGCCTAGGGAGGACGAAAATGACCTAATTGTTCATCCAATGACACAAAACACCAATTGGATGCACAAGATTGGTTAAAAACCCTAATTGGACAAGAATTAGCCTAGGGAGGACGAAAATGACCTAATTGTTCATCCAATGACACAAAAACACCTATTGGATTCACAAGATTGTTTAGAAACCCTAATTGGACAAGATTAAGTTTAGGGAGGACGAAAATGATCTAATTGTTCATCCAATGACACAAAAACACCTATTGGATGCACAAGATTGGTAAGAAACCCTAATTGGACAAGATTAAGTTTAGGGAGGACGAAAATGACCTAAATGTTCATCCAATGACACAAAAACACCTATTGGATGCACAAGATTGGTTAAAAACCCTAATTGGACAAGAATAAGCCAAGGGAGGACGAAAATGACCTAATTGTTCATCCAATGACACAAAACACCAATTGGATGCACAAGATTGGTTAAAAACCCTAATTGGACAAGAATTAGCCTAGGGAGGACGAAAATGACCTAATTGTTCATCCAATGACACAAAAACACCTATTGGATTCACAAGATTGTTTAGAAACCCTAATTGGACAAGATTAAGTTTAGGGAGGACGAAAATGACCTAAATGTTCATCCAATGACACAAATCACCTATTGGATGCACAAGATTTGTTAGAAACCCTAATTGGACAAGAATTAGCCTAGGGAGGACGAAAATGACCTAATTGTTCATCCAATGAAACAAAACACCAACTGGATGCACAAGATTGGTTAAAAACCCTAACTGGACAAGAATTAGGCTTGGGAGGACGAAAATGACCTAATTGTTCATCCAATGACACAAAAACACCTATTGGATGCACAAAATTGGTTAGAAACCCTAATTGGACAAGATTAAGTTTAGGTAGGACGAAAATGACCTAAATGTTCATCCAATGACACAAAACACCTATTGGATGCACAAGATTGGTTAAAAATATTCATCCAATAACACAAAAACACCTATTGGATGCACAAGATTGGTTAGAAACCCTAATTGGACAAGATTAAGTTTAGGGAGGACGAAAATGACGTAAATGTTCATGCAATGACACAAAAACACCTATTGGATGCACAAGATTGGTTAGAAACCCTAGTTGGACAAGATTAAGTTTAGGGAGGACGAAAATGACGTAAATGTTCATGCAATGACACAAAACACCTATTGGATGCAGAAGATTGGTTAAAAACCCTAATTGGACAAGAATTAGCCTAGGGAGGACGAAAATGACCTAAATGTTCATCGAATGACACAAAAACACCTATTGGATGCACAAGATTGGTTAGAAACCCTAATTGGACAAGATTAAGTTTAGGGAGGACGAAAATGACCTAAATCTTCATCCAATGACACAAAAACACCTATTGGATGCACAAGATTGGTTAAAAACCCTAATTGGACAAGAATAAGCCAAGGGAGGACGAAAATGACCTAATTGTTCATCCAATGACACAAAAAACCAATTGGATGCACAAGATTGGTTAAAAACCCTAATTGGACAAGAATTAGCCTTGGGAGGACGAAAATAACCTAATTGTTCATCCAATGACACAAAAACACCTATTGGATGCACAAGATTGGTTAGAAACCCTAATTGGACAAGATTAAGTTTAGGGAGGAAGAAAATGACCTAAATGTTCATGCAATGACACAAAAACACCTATTGGATACACAAGATTGGTAAGAAACCATAATTGGACAAGATTAAGTTTAGGGAGGACGAAAATGACCTAAATGTTCATCCAATGACACAAAACACCTATTGGATGCACAAGATTGGTTAGAAACCCTAATTGGACAAGAATTAGCCTAGGGAGGACGAAAATGACCTAATTGTTCATCCAATGACACAAAACACCAATTGGATGCACAAGATTGGTTAAAAACCCTAACTGGACAAGAATTAGCCTTGGGAGGACGAAAATGACCTAATTGTTCATCCAATGACACAAAAACACCTATTGGATTCACAAGATTGTTTAGAAACCCTAATTGGACAAGATTAAGTTTAGGGAGGACGAAAATGATCTAATTGTTCATCCAATGACACAAAAACACCTATTGGATGCACAAGATTGGTAAGAAACCCTAATTGGACAAGATTAAGTTTAGGGAGGACGAAAATGACCTAAATGTTCATCCAATGACACAAAACACCTATTGGATGCACAAGATTTGTTAGAAACCCTAATTGGACAAGAATTAGCCTAGGGAGGACGAAAATGACCTAATTGTTCATCCAATGAAACAAAACACCAATTGGATGCACAAGATTGGTTAAAAACCCTAACTGGACAAGAATTAGGCTTGGGAGGACGAAAATGACCTAATTGTTCATCCAATGACACAAAAACACCTATTGGATGCACAAAATTGGTTAGAAACCCTAATTGGACAAGATTAAGTTTAGGTAGGACGAAAATGACCTAAATGTTCATCCAATGACACAAAACACCTATTGGATGCACAAGATTGGTTAAAAATATTCATCCAATAACACAAAAACACCTATTGGATGCACAAGATTGGTTAGAAACCCTAATTGGACAAGATTAAGTTTAGGGGGGACGAAAATGACGTAAATGTTCATGCAATGACACAAAAACACCTATTGGATGCACAAGATTGGTTAGAAACCCTAGTTGGACAAGATTAAGTTTAGGGAGGACGAAAATGACGTAAATGTTCATGCAATGACACAAAACACCTATTGGATGCAGAAGATTGGTTAAAAACCCTAATTGGACAAGAATTAGCCTAGGGAGGACGAAAATGACCTAAATGTTCATCGAATGACACAAAAACACCTATTGGATGCACAAGATTGGTTAGAAACCCTAATTGGACAAGATTAAGTTTAGGGAGGACGAAAATGACCTAAATCTTCATCCAATGACACAAAAACACCTATTGGATGTACAAGATTGGTTAAAAACCCTAATTGG
Organism: Cicer judaicum; assembly: GCA_037974835.1. NCBI lineage: Eukaryota > Viridiplantae > Streptophyta > Magnoliopsida > Fabales > Fabaceae > Cicer > Cicer judaicum. Next base: position 732,682 of record JBBPBS010000767.1, on the reverse strand, counting down.
ACAAGAATAAGCCAAGGGAGGACGAAAATGACCTAATTGTTCATCCAATGACACAAAAAACCAATTGGATGCACAAGATTGGTTAAAAACCCTAATTGGACAAGAATTAGCCTTGGGAGGACGAAAATAACCTAATTGTTCATCCAATGACACAAAAACACCTATTGGATGCACAAGATTGGTTAGAAACCCTAATTGGACAAGATTAAGTTTAGGGAGGAAGAAAATGACCTAAATGTTCATGCAATGACACAAAAACACCTATTGGATACACAAGATTGGTAAGAAACCATAATTGGACAAGATTAAGTTTAGGGAGGACGAAAATGACCTAAATGTTCATCCAATGACACAAAACACCTATTGGATGCACAAGATTGGTTAGAAACCCTAATTGGACAAGAATTAGCCTAGGGAGGACGAAAATGACCTAATTGTTCATCCAATGACACAAAACACCAATTGGATGCACAAGATTGGTTAAAAACCCTAATTGGACAAGAATTAGCCTAGGGAGGACGAAAATGACCTAATTGTTCATCCAATGACACAAAAACACCTATTGGATTCACAAGATTGTTTAGAAACCCTAATTGGACAAGATTAAGTTTAGGGAGGACGAAAATGATCTAATTGTTCATCCAATGACACAAAAACACCTATTGGATGCCCAAGATTGGTAAGAAACCCTAATTGGACAAGATTAAGTTTAGGGAGGACGAAAATGACCTAAATGTTCATCCAATGACACAAATCACCTATTGGATGCACAAGATTTGTTAGAAACCCTAATTGGACAAGAATTAGCCTAGGGAGGACGAAAATGACCTAATTGTTCATCCAATGAAACAAAACACCAATTGGATGCACAAGATTGGTTAAAAACCCTAACTGGACAAGAATTAGCCTTGGGAGGACGAAAATGACCTAATTGTTCATCCAATGACACAAAAACACCTATTGGATGCACAAAATTGGTTAGAAACCCTAATTGGACAAGATTAAGTTTAGGGAGGACGAAAATGACGTAAATGTTCATCCAATGACACAAAAACACCTATTGGATGCACAAGATTGGTTAAAAACCCTAATTGGACAAGATTAAGTGTAGGGAGGACGAAAATGACCTAAATGTTCATCCAATGAGACAAAACTCCTATTAGATGCACAAGATTGGTTAGAAACCCTAATTGGACAAGATTAAGTTTAGGGATGACGAAAATGACCTAAATGTTCATCCAATGACACAAAAACACCTATTGGATGCACAAGATTGGTTAAAAACCCTAATTGCACAAGAATAAGCCTAGGGAGGACGAAAATGACCTAATTTTTCATCCAATGACACAAAACACCTATTGGATGCACAAGATTGGTTAGAAACGCTAATTGGACAAGAATTACCCTAGGGAGGACGAAAATGACCTAATTGTTCATCCAATGACACAAAAACAGCTATTGGATGCACAAGATTGGTTAGAAACCCTAATTGGACAAGATTAAGTTTAGGGAGGACGAAAATGACATAAATGTTCATTCAATGACACAAAAACAACTATTGGATGCACTAGATTGGTTAGAAACATTAATTGGACAACATTAAGTGTAGGGAGGACGAAGATGACCTAAATGTTCATCCAATGACACAAACACCTATTGGATGCACAAGATTCGTTAAAAACCCTAATTGGACAAGAATTAGCCTAGGGAGGACGAAAATGATCTAATTGTTCATCCCATGACACAAAAACACCTATTGGATGCACAAGATTGGTTAGAAACCCTAATTGGACAAGATTAAGTTTAGGGAGAACGAAAATGACCTTAATGTTCATCTAATGACACAAAAACACCTATTGGATGCACAAGATTGGTTAAAAACCCTAGTTGGGCAAGATTAAGTGTAGGGAGGACAAAAATGACCTAAATGTTTATCCAATGACACAAAACACCTATTGGATGCACAAGATTGGTGAAAAACCCTAATTGGACAAGAATTAGCCTAGGTAAGACGAAAATGACCTAATTGTTCATCCAATGACACAAAACAGCTATTGGATCCACAAGATTGGTTAGAAACCCTAATTGCACAAGAAGTAGCCTAGGGAGGACGAAAATGACCAAATAGTTCATCCAATGACACAAAAACAGCTATTGGATGCACAAGATTGGTTAGAAACCCTAATTGGACAAGTTTAAGTTTAGGGTGAACGGAAATGACCTAAATGTTCATCCAATGACACAAAAACACCTATTGGATGCACAAGATTGGTTAGAAACCCTAATTGGACAAAAATTAGCCTTGGGAGGACGAAAATGACCTAATTGTTCATCCAATGACACAAAAACACCTATTGGATGCACAAGATTGGTTAGAAACCCTAATTGGACAAGATTAAGTTTAGGGAGGACGAAAATGACGTAAATGTTCATGCAATGACACAAAACACCTATCGGATGCAGAAGATTGGTTAAAAACCCTAATTGGACAAGAATTAGCCTAGGGAGGACGAAAATGACCTAATTGTTCATCGAATGACACAAAAACACCTATTGGATGCACAAGATTGGTTAGAAACCCTAATTGGACAAGATTAAGTTTAGGGAGGACGAAAATGACCTAAATGTTCATCCAATGACACAAAACACCTATTGGATGCACAAGATTGGTTAAAAGCCCTAATTGGACAAGAATTAGCCTAGGGAGGACAAAAATGACCTAATTGTTCATCCAATGACACAAAAACACCTATTGGATGCACAAGATTGGTTAGAAACCCTAATTGGACAAGATTAAGTTTAGGGAGGACGAAAATGACGTAAATGTTCATGCAATGACACAAAACACCTATTGGATGCAGAAGATTGGTTAAAAACCCTAATTGGACAAGATTAAGTTTAGGGAGGATGAAAATGACGTAATTGTTCATCCAATGACACAAAAACACCTATTGGATGCACAAGATTGGTTAGAAACCCTAATTGGACAAGATTAAGTTTAGGGAGGACGAAAATGACCTAAATGTTCATCCAATGACACAAAACACCTATTGGATGCACAAGATTGGTTAGAAACCCTAATTGGACAAGAATTAGCCTAGGGAGGACGAAAATGACCTAAATGTTCATCCAATGACACAAAAACACCTATTGGATGCACAAGATTGGTTAGAAACCCTAATTGGACAAGATTAAGTTTAGGGAGGACGAAAATGACGTAAATGTTCATGCAATGACACAAAACACCTATTGGATGCAGAAGATTGGTTAAAAACCCTAATTGGACAAGATTAAGTTTAGGGAGGACGAAAATGACCTAATTGTTCATCCAATGACACAAAAACACCTATTGGATGCACAAGATTGGTTAAAAACCCTAATTGGACAAGATTAAGTGTAGGGAGGACGAAAATGACCTAAATGTTCATCCAATGACACAAAACACCTATTGAATGCACAAGATTGGTTAGAAACCCTAATTGGACAAGAATTAGCCTAGGGAGGACGAAAATGACCTAATTGTTCTTCCAATGACACAAAAACACCTATTGGATGCACAAGATTGGTTAGAAACCCTAATTGGACAAGATTAAGTTTAGGGAGGACGAAAATGACGTAAATGTTCATGCAATGACACAAAACACCTATTGGATGCAGAAGATTGGTTAAAAACCCTAATTGGACAAGATTAAGTTTAGGGAGGACGAAAATGACCTAAATGTTCATCCAATGACAGAAAAGACCTATTGGATGCACAAGATTGGTTAAAAACCCTAATTGGACAAGATTAAGTTTAGGGAGGATGAAAATGACCTAAATCTTCATCCAATGACACAAAAACACCTATTGGATGCACAAGATTGGTTAAAAACCCTAATTGGACAAGAATAAGCCAAGGGAGGACGAAAATGACCTAATTGTTCATCCAATGACACAAAACACCAATTGGATGCACAAGATTGGTTAAAAACCCTAATTGGACAAGAATTAGCCTAGGGAGGACGAAAATGACCTAATTGTTCATCCAATGACACAAAAACACCTATTGGATTCACAAGATTGTTTAGAAACCCTAATTGGACAAGATTAAGTTTAGGGAGGACGAAAATGACCTAAATGTTCATCCAATGACACAAATCACCTATTGGATGCACAAGATTTGTTAGAAACCCTAATTGGACAAGAATTAGCCTAGGGAGGACGAAAATGACCTAATTGTTCATCCAATGAAACAAAACACCAACTGGATGCACAAGATTGGTTAAAAACCCTAACTGGACAAGAATTAGGCTTGGGAGGACGAAAATGACCTAATTGTTCATCCAATGACACAAAAACACCTATTGGATGCACAAAATTGGTTAGAAACCCTAATTGGACAAGATTAAGTTTAGGTAGGACGAAAATGACCTAAATGTTCATCCAATGACACAAAACACCTATTGGATGCACAAGATTGGTTAAAAATATTCATCCAATAACACAAAAACACCTATTGGATGCACAAGATTGGTTAGAAACCCTAATTGGACAAGATTAAGTTTAGGGAGGACGAAAATGACGTAAATGTTCATGCAATGACACAAAAACACCTATTGGATGCACAAGATTGGTTAGAAACCCTAGTTGGACAAGATTAAGTTTAGGGAGGACGAAAATGACGTAAATGTTCATGCAATGACACAAAACACCTATTGGATGCAGAAGATTGGTTAAAAACCCTAATTGGACAAGAATTAGCCTAGGGAGGACGAAAATGACCTAAATGTTCATCGAATGACACAAAAACACCTATTGGATGCACAAGATTGGTTAGAAACCCTAATTGGACAAGATTAAGTTTAGGGAGGACGAAAATGACCTAAATCTTCATCCAATGACACAAAAACACCTATTGGATGCACAAGATTGGTTAAAAACCCTAATTGGACAAGAATAAGCCAAGGGAGGACGAAAATGACCTAATTGTTCATCCAATGACACAAAAAACCAATTGGATGCACAAGATTGGTTAAAAACCCTAATTGGACAAGAATTAGCCTTGGGAGGACGAAAATAACCTAATTGTTCATCCAATGACACAAAAACACCTATTGGATGCACAAGATTGGTTAGAAACCCTAATTGGACAAGATTAAGTTTAGGGAGGAAGAAAATGACCTAAATGTTCATGCAATGACACAAAAACACCTATTGGATACACAAGATTGGTAAGAAACCATAATTGGACAAGATTAAGTTTAGGGAGGACGAAAATGACCTAAATGTTCATCCAATGACACAAAACACCTATTGGATGCACAAGATTGGTTAGAAACCCTAATTGGACAAGAATTAGCCTAGGGAGGACGAAAATGACCTAATTGTTCATCCAATGACACAAAACACCAATTGGATGCACAAGATTGGTTAAAAACCCTAATTGGACAAGATTAAGTGTAGGGAGGACGAAAATGACCTAAATGTTCATCCAATGAGACAAAACTCCTATTAGATGCACAAGATTGGTTAGAAACCCTAATTGTACAAGATTAAGTTTAGGGATGACGAAAATGACCTAAATGTTCATCCAATGACACAAAAACACCTATTGGATGCACAAGATTGGTTAAAAACCCTAATTGGACAAGAATAAGCCAAGGGAGGACGAAAATGACCTAATTGTTCATCCAATGACACAAAAAACCAAATGGATGCACAAGATTGGTAAGAAACCATAATTGGACAAGATTAAGTTTACGGAGGACGAAAATGACCTAAATGTTCATCCAATGACACAAAACACCTATTGGATGCACAAGATTGGTTTGAAACCCTAATTGGACAAGAATTAGCCTAGGGAGGACGAAAATGACCTAATTGTTCATCCAATGACACAAAACACCAATTGGATGCACAAGATTGGTTAAAAACCCTAATTGGACAAGAATTAGCCTAGGGAGGACGAAAATGACCTAATTGTTCATCCAATGACACAAAAACACCTATTGGATTCACAAGATTGTTTAGAAACCCTAATTGGACAAGATTAAGTTTAGGGAGGACGAAAATGATCTAATTGTTCATCCAATGACACAAAAACACCTATTGGATGCACAAGATTGGTAAGAAACCCTAATTGGACAAGATTAAGTTTAGGGAGGACGAAAATGACCTAAATGTTCATCCAATGACACAAAAGACCTATTGGATGCACAAGATTGGTTAAAAAAGCTAATTGGACAAGATTAAGTTTAGGGAGGCCGAAAAAGACCTAAATCTTCATCCAATGACACAAAAACACCTATTGGATGCACAAGATTGGTTAAAAACCTTAATTGGACAAGAATAAGCCAAGGGAGGACGAAAATGACCTAATTGTTCATCCAATGACACAAAACACCAATTGGATGCACAAGATTGGTTAAAAACCCTAATTGGACAAGAATTAGCCTAGGGAGGACGAAAATGATCTAATTGTTCATCCAATGACACAAAAACACCTATTGGATGCACAAGATTGGTAAGAAACCCTAATTGGACAAGATTAAGTTTAGGGAGGACGAAAATGACCTAAATGTTCATCCAATGACACAAAACACCTATTGGATGCACAAGATTGGTTAGAAACCCTAATTGGACAAGAATTAGCCTAGGGAGGACGAAAATGACCTATTTGTTCATCCAATGACACAAAACACCAATTGGATGCACAAGATTGGTTAAAAACCCTAATTGGACAAGAATTAGCCTTGGGAGGACGAAAATGACCTAATTATTCATCCAATGATACAAAAACACCTATTGGATGCACAAAATTGGTTAGAAACCCTAATTGGACAAGATTAAGTTTAGGTAGGACGAAAATGACCTAAATGTTCATCCAATGACACAAAACACCTATTGGATGCACAAGATTGGTTAAAAATATTCTTCCAATAACACAAAAACACCTATTGGATGCACAAGATTGGTTAGAAACCCTAATTGGACAAGAATAAGCCTAGGGAGGACGAAAATGACCTAATTGTTCATCCAATGACACAAAACACCTATTGGATGCACAAGATTGGTTAGAAACCCTAATTGGACAAGATTAAGTTTAGGGAGGACGAAAATGACCTAAATGTTCATCCAATGACACAAAACACCTATTGGATGCACGAGATTGGTTAAAAACCCTAATTGGACAAGAATAAGCCTAGGGAAGACGAAAATGACCTACTTGTTCATCCAATGACACAAAACACCTGTTGGATGCACAAGATTGGTTAGAAACCCTAATTGGACAAGAATTAGCCTAGGGAGGAAGAAAATGACCTAATTGTTCATCCAATGACACAAAAACACCTATTGGATGCACAAGATTGGTTAGAAACCCTAATTGGACAAGCATAAGCCCATGGAGGACGAAAATGATCTAAATGTTCATCCAATTACACAAAAACACCTATTGGATGCACAAGATTGGTTAGAAACCCTAATTGGACAAGATTAAGTTTAGGGAGGACGAAAATGACCTAAATGTTCATCCAATGACACAAAACACCTATTGGATGCACAAGATTGGTTAAAAGCCCTAATTGGACAAGAATTAGCCTAGGGAGGACAAAAATGACCTAATTGTTCATCCAATGACACAAAAACACCTATTGGATGCACAAGATTGGTTAGAAACCCTAATTGGACAAGATTAAGTTTAGGGAGGACGAAAATGACGTAAATGTTCATGCAATGACACAAAACACCTATTGGATGCAGAAGATTGGTTAAAAACCCTAATTGGACAAGATTAAGTTTAGGGAGGATGAAAATGACGTAATTGTTCATCCAATGACACAAAAACACCTATTGGATGCACAAGATTGGTTAGAAACCCTAATTGGACAAGATTAAGTTTAGGGAGGACGAAAATGACCTAAATGTTCATCCAATGACACAAAACACCTATTGGATGCACAAGATTGGGTAAAAACCCTAATTGGACAAGAATTAGCATCGGGAGGACGAAAATGACCTAATTGTTCATCCAATGACACAAAACACCAATTGGATGCACAAGATTGGTTAGAAACCCTAATTGGACAAGAATTAACCTAGGGTGGACGAAAATGACCTATATGTTCATCCAATGACACAAAAACACCTATTGGATGCACAAGATTGGTTAGAAACCCTAATTGGACAAGATTAAGTTTAGGGGGGACGAAAATGACCTAAATGTTCATCCAATGACACAAAACACCTATTGGATGCACAAGATTGGTTAGAAACCCTAATTGGACAAGAATTAGCCTAGGGAGGACGAAAATGACCTAATTGTTCATCCAATGACACAAAAACACCTATTGGATGCACAAAATTGGTTAGAAACCCTAATTGGACAAGATTAAGTTTAGGGAGGACGAAAATGACGTAAATGTTCATCCAATGACACAAAAACACCTATTGGATGCACAAGATTGGTTAAAAACCCTAATTGGACAAGATTAAGTGTAGGGAGGACGAAAATGACCTAAATGTTCATCCAATGACACAAAACACCTATTGGATGCACAAGATTGGTTAAAAACCCCAATTGGACAAGAATTAGCCTAGGGAGGACGAAAATGACCTAATTGTTCATCCAATGACACAAAAACACCTATTGGATGCACAAGATTGGTTAGAAACCCTAATTGGACAAGATTAAGTTTAGGGAGGACGAAAATGACGTAAATGTTCATGCAATGACACAAAACACCTATTGGATGCAGAAGATTGGTTAAAAACCCTAATTGGACAAGATTAAGTTTAGGGAGGACGAAAATGACCTAAATGTTCATCCAATGACAGAAAAGACCTATTGGATGCACAAGATTGGTTAAAAACCCTAATTGGACAAGATTAAGTTTAGGGAGGATGAAAATGACCTAAATCTTCATCCAATGACACAAAAACACCTATTGGATGCACAAGATTGGTTAAAAACCCTAATTGGACAAGAATAAGCCAAGGGAGGACGAAAATGACCTAATTGTTCATCCAATGACACAAAACACCAATTGGATGCACAAGATTGGTTAAAAACCCTAATTGGACAAGAATTAGCCTAGGGAGGACGAAAATGACCTAATTGTTCATCCAATGACACAAAAACACCTATTGGATTCACAAGATTGTTTAGAAACCCTAATTGGACAAGATTAAGTTTAGGGAGGACGAAAATGACCTAAATGTTCATCCAATGACACAAATCACCTATTGGATGCACAAGATTTGTTAGAAACCCTAATTGGACAAGAATTAGCCTAGGGAGGACGAAAATGACCTAATTGTTCATCCAATGAAACAAAACACCAACTGGATGCACAAGATTGGTTAAAAACCCTAACTGGACAAGAATTAGGCTTGGGAGGACGAAAATGACCTAATTGTTCATCCAATGACACAAAAACACCTATTGGATGCACAAAATTGGTTAGAAACCCTAATTGGACAAGATTAAGTTTAGGTAGGACGAAAATGACCTAAATGTTCATCCAATGACACAAAACACCTATTGGATGCACAAGATTGGTTAAAAATATTCATCCAATAACACAAAAACACCTATTGGATGCACAAGATTGGTTAGAAACCCTAATTGGACAAGATTAAGTTTAGGGAGGACGAAAATGACGTAAATGTTCATGCAATGACACAAAAACACCTATTGGATGCACAAGATTGGTTAGAAACCCTAGTTGGACAAGATTAAGTTTAGGGAGGACGAAAATGACGTAAATGTTCATGCAATGACACAAAACACCTATTGGATGCAGAAGATTGGTTAAAAACCCTAATTGGACAAGAATTAGCCTAGGGAGGACGAAAATGACCTAAATGTTCATCGAATGACACAAAAACACCTATTGGATGCACAAGATTGGTTAGAAACCCTAATTGGACAAGATTAAGTTTAGGGAGGACGAAAATGACCTAAATCTTCATCCAATGACACAAAAACACCTATTGGATGCACAAGATTGGTTAAAAACCCTAATTGGACAAGAATAAGCCAAGGGAGGACGAAAATGACCTAATTGTTCATCCAATGACACAAAAAACCAATTGGATGCACAAGATTGGTTAAAAACCCTAATTGGACAAGAATTAGCCTTGGGAGGACGAAAATAACCTAATTGTTCATCCAATGACACAAAAACACCTATTGGATGCACAAGATTGGTTAGAAACCCTAATTGGACAAGATTAAGTTTAGGGAGGAAGAAAATGACCTAAATGTTCATGCAATGACACAAAAACACCTATTGGATACACAAGATTGGTAAGAAACCATAATTGGACAAGATTAAGTTTAGGGAGGACGAAAATGACCTAAATGTTCATCCAATGACACAAAACACCTATTGGATGCACAAGATTGGTTAGAAACCCTAATTGGACAAGAATTAGCCTAGGGAGGACGAAAATGACCTAATTGTTCATCCAATGACACAAAACACCAATTGGATGCACAAGATTGGTTAAAAACCCTAACTGGACAAGAATTAGCCTTGGGAGGACGAAAATGACCTAATTGTTCATCCAATGACACAAAAACACCTATTGGATTCACAAGATTGTTTAGAAACCCTAATTGGACAAGATTAAGTTTAGGGAGGACGAAAATGATCTAATTGTTCATCCAATGACACAAAAACACCTATTGGATGCACAAGATTGGTAAGAAACCCTAATTGGACAAGATTAAGTTTAGGGAGGACGAAAATGACCTAAATGTTCATCCAATGACACAAAACACCTATTGGATGCACAAGATTTGTTAGAAACCCTAATTGGACAAGAATTAGCCTAGGGAGGACGAAAATGACCTAATTGTTCATCCAATGAAACAAAACACCAATTGGATGCACAAGATTGGTTAAAAACCCTAACTGGACAAGAATTAGCCTTGGGAGGACGAAAATGACCTAATTGTTCATCCAATGACACAAAAACACCTATTGGATCCACAAAATTGGTTAGAAACCCTAATTGGACAAGATTAAGTTTAGGTAGGACGAAAATGACCTAAATGTTCATCCAATGACACAAAACAACTATTGGATGCACAAGATTGGTTAAAAATATTCATCCAATAACACAAAAACACCTATTGGATGCACAAGATTGGTTAGAAACCCTAATTGGACAAGATTAAGTTTAGGGAGGACGAAAATGACGTAAATGTTCATGCAATGACACAAAAACACCTATTGGATGCACAAGATTGGTTAGAAACCCTAGTTGGACAAGATTAAGTTTAGGGAGGACGAAAATGACGTAAATGTTCATGCAATGACACAAAACACCTATTGGATGCAGAAGATTGGTTAAAAACCCTAATTGGACAAGAATTAGCCTAGGGAGGACGAAAATGACCTAAATGTTCATCGAATGACACAAAAACACCTATTGGATGCACAAGATTGGTTAGAAACCCTAATTGGACAAGATTAAGTTTAGGGAGGACGAAAATGACCTAAATGTTCATCCAATGACACAAAAACACCTATTGGATGCACAAGATTGGTTAAAAACCCTAATTGGACAAGAATAAGGCAAGGGAGGACGAAAATGACCTAATTGTTCATCCAATGACACAAAACACCAATTGGATGCACAAGATTGGTTAAAAACCCTAATTGGACATGAATTAGCCTAGGGAGGACGAAAATGACCTAATTTTTCATCCAATGACACAAAAACACCTATTGGATGCACAAGATTGGTTAGAAACCCTAATTGGACAAGATTATGTTTAGGGAGGACGAAAATGACGTAAATGTTCATCCAATGACACAAAAACACCTATTGGATGCACAAGATTGGTTAAAAACCCTAATTGCACAAGATTAAGTGTAGGGAGGACGAAAATGACCTAAATGTTCATCCAATGAGACAAAACTCCTATTAGATGCACAAGATTGGTTAGATACCCTAATTGGACAAGATTAAGTTTAAGGATGACGAAAATGACCTAAATGTTCATCCAATGACACAAAAACACCTATTGGATGCACAAGATTGGTCAGAAACCCTAATTGGACAAGATTAAGTTTAGGGAGAACGAAAATGACCTTAATGTTCATCTAATGACACAAAAACACCTATTGGATGCACAAGATTGGTTAAAAACCCTAGTTGGGCAAGATTAAGTGTAGGGAGGACAAAAATGACCTAAATGTTTATCCAATGACACAAAACACCTATTGGATGCACAAGATTGGTGAAAAACCCTAATTGGACAAGAATTAGGCTAGGTAAGACGAAAATGACCTAATTGTTCATCCAATGACACAAAACAGCTATTGGATCCACAAGATTGGTTAGAAACCCTAATTGCACAAGAAGTAGCCTAGGGAGGACGAAAATGACCTAATTGTTCATCCAATGACACAAAAACAGCTATTGGATGCACAAGATTGGTTAGAAACCCTAATTGGACAAGTTTAAGTTTAGGGTGAACGGAAATGACCTAAATGTTCATCCAATGACACAAAAACACCTATTGGATGCACAAGATTGGTTAGAAACCCTAATTGGACAAAAATTAGCCTTGGGAGGACGAAAATGACCTAATTGTTCATCCAATGACACAAAAACACCTATTGGATGCACAAGATTGGTTAGAAACCCTAATTGGACAAGATTAAGTTTAGGGAGGACGAAAATGACGTAAATGTTCATGCAATGACACAAAACACCTATTGGATGCAGAAGATTGGTTAAAAACCCTAATTGGACAAGATTAAGTTTAGGGAGGATGAAAATGACCTAATTGTTCATCCAATGAAACAAAAACACCTATTGGATGCACAAGATTGGTTAGAAACCCTAATTGGACAAGATTAAGTTTAGGGAGGACGAAAATGACCTAAATATTCATCCAATGACACAAAACACCAATTGGATGCACAAGATTGGTTAAAAACCCTAATTGGACAAGAATTAGCCTTGGGAGGACGAAAATGACCTAATTGTTCATCCAATGACACCCAAAGCCCTATTGGATGCACAAGATTGGTTAGAAACCCTAATTGGAAAAGATTAAGTTTAGGGAGGACGAAAATGACATAAATGTTCATGCAATGACACAAAACACCTATTCGATACAGAAGATTGGTTAAAAACCCTAATTGGACAAGAATTAGCCTAGGGAGGACGAAAATGACCTAATTGTTCATCCAATGACACAAAAACACCTATTGGATGCACAAGATTGGTTAGAAACCCTAATTGGACAAGATTAAGTGTATGGAGGACGAAAATGACATAAATGTTCATCCAATGACACAAAACACCTATTGGATGCACAAGATTGGTTAAAAACCCTAATTGGACAAGAATTAGCCTAGGGAGGACGAAAATGACCTAAATGTTCATCCAATGACACAAAACACCTATTAGATGCACAAGATTGGTTAAAAACCCTAATTGGACAAGAATTAGCCTAGGGAGGACGAAAATGACCTAAATGTTCATCCAATGACACAAAACACCTATTGGATGCACAAGATTGGTTAGAAACCCTAATTGGACAAGAATAAGTTTAGGGAGGACGAAAATGACCTAAATGTTCATCCAATGACACAAAACACCTATTGGATGCACAAGATTGGTTAGAAACCCTAATTGGACAAGAATTAGCCTAGGGAGGACGAAAATGACCTAATTGTTCATCCAATGACACAAAACACCAATTGGATGCACAAGATTGGTTAAAAACCCTAATTGGACAAGAATTAGCCTAGGGAGGACGAAAATGACCTAATTGTTCATCCAATGACACAAAAACACCTATTGGATGCACAAGATTGGTTAGAAACCCTAATTGGACAAGATTAACTGTAGGGAGGACGAAAATGACCTAAATGTTCATCCAATGACACAAAACACCTATTGGATGCACAAGATTGGTTAAAAACCCTAATTGGACAAGAATTAGCCTAGGGAGGACGAAAATGACCTAATTGTTCATCCAATGACACAAAAACACCTCTTGGATGCACAAGATTGGTTAGAAACCCTAATTGGACAAGATTAAGTGTAGGGAGGACGAAAATGACCTAAATGTTCATCCAATGACACAAAACACCTATTGGATGCACAAGATTGGTTAGAAACCCTAATTGGACAAGAATTAGCCTAGGGAGGACGAAAATGACCTAATTGTTCATCCAATGACACAAAAACACCTATTGGATGCACAAGATTGGTTAATAACCCTAATTGGACAAGAATAAGCCTAGGGAGCACTAGAATGACCTAATTGTTCATCCAATGACACAAAAACACCTATTGGAAGAGATTAAGTTTAGGGAGGACGAAAATGATATAAATGTTCATCCAATGACACAAAAACAACTATTGGATGCACAAGATTGGTTCAAAACCCTAATTGGACAAGATTAAGTGTAGGGAGGACGAAAATGACCTAAATGTTCATCCAATGACACAAAACACCTATTGGATGCACAAGATTGGTTAAAAACCCTAATTGGACAAGAATTAGCCTAGGGAGGACGAAAATGACCTAATTGTTCATCCAATGACACAAAAACACCTATTGGATGCACAAGATTGGTTAGAAACCCTAATTGGACAAGATTAAGTTTAGGGAGGACGAAAATGACGTAAATGTTCATGCAATGACACAAAACACCTATTGGATGCAGAAGATTGGTTAAAAACCCTAATTGGACAAGATTAAGTTTAGGGAGGACGAAAATGACCTAAATGTTCATCCAATGACAGAAAAGACCTATTGGATGCACAAGATTGGTTAAAAACCCTAATTGGACAAGATTAAGTTTAGGGAGGATGAAAATGACCTAAATCTTCATCCAATGACACAAAAACACCTATTGGATGCACAAGATTGGTTAAAAACCCTAATTGGACAAGAATAAGCCAAGGGAGGACGAAAATGACCTAATTGTTCATCCAATGACACAAAACACCAATTGGATGCACAAGATTGGTTAAAAACCCTAATTGGACAAGAATTAGCCTAGGGAGGACGAAAATGACCTAATTGTTCATCCAATGACACAAAAACACCTATTGGATTCACAAGATTGTTTAGAAACCCTAATTGGACAAGATTAAGTTTAGGGAGGACGAAAATGACCTAAATGTTCATCCAATGACACAAATCACCTATTGGATGCACAAGATTTGTTAGAAACCCTAATTGGACAAGAATTAGCCTAGGGAGGACGAAAATGACCTAATTGTTCATCCAATGAAACAAAACACCAACTGGATGCACAAGATTGGTTAAAAACCCTAACTGGACAAGAATTAGGCTTGGGAGGACGAAAATGACCTAATTGTTCATCCAATGACACAAAAACACCTATTGGATGCACAAAATTGGTTAGAAACCCTAATTGGACAAGATTAAGTTTAGGTAGGACGAAAATGACCTAAATGTTCATCCAATGACACAAAACACCTATTGGATGCACAAGATTGGTTAAAAATATTCATCCAATAACACAAAAACACCTATTGGATGCACAAGATTGGTTAGAAACCCTAATTGGACAAGATTAAGTTTAGGGAGGACGAAAATGACGTAAATGTTCATGCAATGACACAAAAACACCTATTGGATGCACAAGATTGGTTAGAAACCCTAGTTGGACAAGATTAAGTTTAGGGAGGACGAAAATGACGTAAATGTTCATGCAATGACACAAAACACCTATTGGATGCAGAAGATTGGTTAAAAACCCTAATTGGACAAGAATTAGCCTAGGGAGGACGAAAATGACCTAAATGTTCATCGAATGACACAAAAACACCTATTGGATGCACAAGATTGGTTAGAAACCCTAATTGGACAAGATTAAGTTTAGGGAGGACGAAAATGACCTAAATCTTCATCCAATGACACAAAAACACCTATTGGATGCACAAGATTGGTTAAAAACCCTAATTGGACAAGAATAAGCCAAGGGAGGACGAAAATGACCTAATTGTTCATCCAATGACACAAAAAACCAATTGGATGCACAAGATTGGTTAAAAACCCTAATTGGACAAGAATTAGCCTTGGGAGGACGAAAATAACCTAATTGTTCATCCAATGACACAAAAACACCTATTGGATGCACAAGATTGGTTAGAAACCCTAATTGGACAAGATTAAGTTTAGGGAGGAAGAAAATGACCTAAATGCTCATGCAATGACACAAAAACACCTATTGGATACACAAGATTGGTAAGAAACCATAATTGGACAAGATTAAGTTTAGGGAGGACGAAAATGACCTAAATGTTCATCCAATGACACAAAACACCTATTGGATGCACAAGATTGGTTAGAAACCCTAATTGGACAAGAATTAGCCTAGGGAGGACGAAAATGACCTAATTGTTCATCCAATGACACAAAACACCAATTGGATGCACAAGATTGGTTAAAAACCCTAATCGGACAAGAATTAGCCTAGGGAGGACGAAAATGACCTAATTGTTCATCCAATGACACAAAAACATCTATTGGATGCACAAAATTGGTTAGAAACCCTAATTGGACAAGATTAAGTTTAGGTAGGACGAAAATGACCTAAATGTTCATCCAATGACACAAAACACCTATTGGATGCACAAGATTGGTTAAAAATATTCTTCCAATAACACAAAAACACCTATTGGATGCACAAGATTGGTTAGAAACCCTAATTGGACAAGAATAAGCCTAGGGAGGACGAAAATGACCTAATTGTTCATCCAATAACACAAAACACCTATTGCATGCACAAGTTGGTTAGAAACCCTAATTGGACAAGAATTAGCCTAGGGAGGACGAAAATGACCTAGTTGTTCATCCAATGACACAAAAACACCTATTCGATGCACAAGATTGGTTAGAAACCCTAATTGGACAAGATTAAGTTTAGGGAGGACGAAAATGACGTAAATGTTCATCCAATGACACAAAAACACCTATTGGATGCACAAGATTGGTTAAAAACCCTAATTGGACAAGATTAAGTGTAGGGAGGACGAAAATGACCTAAATGTTCATCCAATGAGACAAAACTCCTATTAGATGCACAAGATTGGTTAGAAACCCTAATTGTACAAGATTAAGTTTAGGGATGACGAAAATGACCTAAATGTTCATCCAATGACACAAAAACATCTATTGGATGCACAAGATTGGTTAGAAACCCTAATTGGACAAGATTAAGTTTAGGGAGGAAGAAAATGACCTAAATGTTCATGCAATGACACAAAAACACCTATTGGATGCACAAGATTGGTTTGAAACCCTAATTGGACAAGATTAAGTTTAGGGAGGACGAAAATGACGTAAGTGTTCATCCAATGAAACAAAAACACCTATTGGATGCACAATATTGGTTAGAAACCCTAATTGGACAAGATTAAGTTTAGGGAGGACGAAAATGACGTAACTGTTCATCCAATGACACAAAAACACGTATTGGATGCACAACATTGGTTAAAAACCCTAATTGCACAAGATTAAGTGTAGGGAGGACGAAAATGACCTAAATGTTCATCCAATGACACAAAAAAACCTATTGGATGCACAAGATTGGTTAGAAACCCTAATTGGATAAGATTAAGTTTAGGGAGGACGAAAATGACGTAAATGTTCATGCAATGACACAAAACACCTATTGGATGCAGAAGATTGGTTAAAAACCCTAATTGGACAAGAATTAGCCTATGGAGGACGAAAATGACCTAAATGTTCATCGAATGACACAAAAACACCTATTGGATGCACAAGATTGGTTAGAAACCCTAATTGGACAAGATTATGTTTAGGGAGGACGAAAATGACCTAAATGTTCATCCA
Source organism: Cicer judaicum (assembly GCA_037974835.1). NCBI lineage: Eukaryota > Viridiplantae > Streptophyta > Magnoliopsida > Fabales > Fabaceae > Cicer > Cicer judaicum. The sequence continues at coordinate 714,837 of JBBPBS010000767.1, read as the reverse complement.
ATGACACAAAAACACCTATTGGATGCACAAGATTGGTTAGAAACCCTAATTGGACAAGATTAAGTTTAGGGAGGACAAAAATGACGTAAATGTTCATGCAATGACACAAAACACCTATTGGATGCAGAAGATTGGTTAAAAACCCTAATTGGACAAGAATTAGCCTAGGGAGGACGAAAATGACCTAAATGTTGATCCAATGACACAAAAACACCTATTGGATGCACAAGATTGGTTAGAAACCCTAATTGGACAAGATTAAGTTTAGGGAGGACGAAAATGACGTAAATGTTCATGCAATGACACAAAACACCTATTGGATGCAGAAGATTGGTTAAAAACCCTAATTGGACAAGATTAAGTTTAGGGAGGACGAAAATGACCTAAATGTTCATCCAATGACACAAAAGACCTATTGGATGCACAAGATTGGTTAAAAACCCTAATTGGACAAGTTTAAGTTTAGGGAGGACGAAAATGACCTAAATCTTCATCCAATGACACAAAAACACCTATTGGATGCACAAGATTGGTTAAAAACCCTAATTGGACAAGAATAAGCCAAGGGAGGACGAAAATGACCTAATTGTTCATCCAATGACACAAAACACCAATTGGATGCACAAGATTGGTTAAAAACCCTAATTGGACAAGAATTAGCCTAGGGAGGACGAAAATGACCTAATTGTTCATCCAATGACACAAAAACACCTATTGGATTCACAAGATTGTTTAGAAACCCTAATTGGACAAGCTTAAGTTTAGGGCGGACGAAAATGACCTAAATGTTCATCCAATGACACAAAACACCTATTGGATGCACAAGATTGGTTTGAAACCCTAATTGGACAAGAATTAGCCTATGGAGGACGAAAATGACCTAAATGTTCATCGAATGACACAAAAACACCTATTGGATGCACAAGATTGGTTAGAAACCCTAATTGGACAAGATTATGTTTAGGGAGGACGAAAATGACCTAAATGTTCATCGAATGACACAAAAACACCTATTGGATGCACAAGATTGGTTAGAAACCCTAATTGGACAAGATTAAGTTTAGGGAGGACGAAAATGACCTAAATGTTCATCCAATGACACAAAAACACCTATTGGATGCACAAGATTGGTTAAAAACCATAATTGGACAAGAATAAGCCAAGGGAGGACGAAAATGACCTAATTGTTCATCCAATGACACAAAAAACCAATTGGATGCACAAGATTGGTTAAAAAC